>JAFBJR010000101.1:7434367-7593193 GCA_016785285.1 Brachirus orientalis | reverse complement strand
ATAATAAGAAACATATACCCTCGTTTTTCCTCCTCGAGTCGCCATTTCTGTCGGCATTCCGACCCATAGATGCAGCCCACTTTGTTTGCCAAACTCTTCTGTAAATGGGTTGTAAATAATAACTGTGCCTGAAAAGGCTGCACCATTGTTATCAGTGAAGCCAGTATTTCATGCTGTGTTGCTGACAGTTGTGCATTTGTTAGCCCTAACTGGAGCTCTGGAGTCCATCTTAGAATTCCACTCAGATTCAGAAAATGGGGATTCTTCTTTGGTGACTCGAACACTGAGGACGAGAGCCTCACCTGAGACTGGAGGCTTGGGCCTGGCTAATACAGGATGCGTTTGCAGTGCATGACGTCTGTGGTGCTAATCTGCTGCATCTGTTGTGTGCTGTCGTGAAGCATGTGTGATGCTGAAACTGTGGTGAAAAGGTCATTTTCACTGACTACTGATTATTGTGTAAAAAAAATTGTCTTCTGTTTGCAGGCCTGACTGCAGTGTGGCTGCTCATCAGTTAATGTGTGTACATAAATGAAAAGCAACAGAGCAGACACACTGCACAGAAGTGAACAGAACGTAACCTTACTCATCCCTATCATGTTTGAATACCTTTGAAATTGTTGGGTAATAAGTGCTTCTGCGTGTTTTGCACGGGACTTTTTTCTGTTATGTAACAGCAAATGCGGGCTGAATCCTCACTTGTGTTACATCATGCCATCACAAGCCTCTTCGTCTGGTACAACTCACACCTAATACCTAAAATAAAGCTGTTAGTAGAGCCGTCTGTCCCTTCTCAGACGACGACTCCTTGTGTTTCAGAATTGAGACAGTGGATCAGACGAACTGAAAACAACCCTGAGCGCAGTGAAAAACCTGTCAGACTGTGTCGCTTTACGTGACCACAAAAGTGTTTTGCAGCTATCGGTTTTCTTTTCGTCCAATCACCTTGCGCTGTGTCATTTTTCCCAGAGAGACAACACAGTGTGATGCAGGAGAACAAAGCTGGAAAGTCTTTATTAAGACAGAGACAGCTACACAGACAGGCAGACAGGAAAAGCGGGGAGACAGACAGCAATCACACAGCACAAACCACACAGAGGTCAAAGACATCACAGAAACAAGACGTTATTTCGTTGCATTTCATCATTATCATCCATCTCCATCGCTTGTGCTCTCTCTCTCCCTCTTTCATGGCTGAATTTCTCATTGATGACAAAGCCATTTATGTCTCTCTCCCTTATGCCTCCCCACTCCTCTTCATCCTCCCCCTTCCTCCTCCCTCGCCCATCTCTCGCTGCCTCTCCCTTACACTTCTTGCTATTTATGTTTTCTCTGTCTTATTTTTTCCTCTCTTCTCTCATCTCTCATTCTCAATTTACATCTCCTCTCTTTGTCTGTCTTTGCTTTGCTTACATCTCTGCAATTCCCCCCTCCTGTCTTGCCTCATTTTCTCTACCTCCCTCTCTTCTCCCTCTCTTCGCCTTACATCACTTTCTCTCACTCTCACTCCTCCTTTCATTTTTTCCCTCTATCCTTCCCATTTTCTGGATTCCGTGCATCTTCTTTCTTACTTTCGTCTTTCCTTTCCCACTCTTGCCCCGTCCTTCCTCGCACTCCTTTGTACGCTTCAGTCTTTTCCAACCTTGTCTATTCTTCTCACTATGTTCCCACCACTTTTCTCTCTATTCTCTCTTCCACTACTTGCGAATTTGTGGCTGCCAAACCATTTGTTCTCTGCTCCTTTGATTTATCCTTTTTTTCTACACAGCTCACATCTTCACATGTTCTCTCTTATTATTTCCCTTTACGTCTGTATCTCTCTCTTATTTCTTTCACTCTCACATCGACTACACCATGCTATTATTACTGTGACAATTTATTTTGTATCTAAATTGAACCCAAAATAAGCAAAAGTCAGTTATTATGTACATTCCAAATGATGAATGGCTGCTCAGCTCTTTCTATCCAATGCTTCCAGTCCTGCAACACAGCCACCACAGCTTGTAGCTCACGGTTACCAGCATCATAATTCGATTCTGCCAGGGTCAACTTACGTGAGTAGTAAGTGCCACGGTGAAGCTTCTGGTCCTCTGGATCCCTCTGGGAGAGCATGGTACTTATGCCACAGTCAATCTCCACCACAAACCGATGAGAGTTGAATGTGGCCTCAGCTTCTGCTGTCCACTGGAACAGTGATGAGACAGAGGCTACCTTGCTGTGTCTCCGGATCCTCGAAAACCTTAATCATCTCAGAGGAAAAGTAACAAAAGAATGGGTGCACAAGAATCAGATTCCCACAGTGAGTTAACCCAGTTGTTGGTTGTTGATCAAGAACTAACCTACATTGTCTGAGAAAGCGACTGCAGGCTCTTACCTCTCCTCATGGGAATAGCTGGTTAATGGTGGCTTGGAGTGGTCATTGCTGGGGAAAGTGGCTGGCTCTGACCCTCTGTGAACCCAGGAGGAGATGAAGAGGCAGGAGAAGGCTAGAATGTGTTGACACGTGATGTATCCGACACTGGGGTTTAACGCCTGGATAGCGTCCATGATTTTGCCCAACACCCATTCATGGCGAGATACTGCTGCTTCTTGAGCAGCGAAAGCTTGTTGCAAAGTTTCTGACTCTGCTGGGTCCAGAGTGATTGGCCAGTGCATACTGAGACAATTTATATCGTAACTAAACTGAACCCAAAATAAGCAATACTCCAAGCTGAAGTAAAAAAAAAGGGGGACAAAAGGGAAATATAATCAAATCAACAAAATACAAAAACCAAAAGAGCAGAGACTGGCTGGCTTGCTGGGCAGAGCCATGACTGAAAAAGAGTGGGAAAAGCAGGGGATTAGAAAGAAAACAATTCGCATGACAAAAAGCCAAAACAAAGAAGCAAGCGCAGAGACACATAGAGATCTGAACGTTACCAAAATGGAGATGACGAGACGCCCTGGCGACTGTGGATCCTGAAGCCAGCGTTTCTGAAGCAGTTCAAAGATGACGAATGGATAGCAGGTGTGTGACTCAGAAACTCTGCCCCACTGACCAGCCAGCCTCCTGTGAAGACAAAAGCCAAAACACTCTACAAAGGAAATGAAACAGTTACCAAAATAAGAACCAGGAAACAGACCGTGAAAGTTTCATCCACCTTTCCACTGTCTCTCCTTCCCATCATGAGATTATTCAACCAATTTTCCTTGACCTTCTTCAATTTCTTCTCTCATCACTCCATCAATTTCTCTTCCTCTGTTTTCCTTCTTCCATTTCCTGTTCCCCCACTGCACTCTCCTTCCTCTTTTAAACAAATGCATTTACTCTCTCTAAACTTTTTAACCCTCCTACCTTTGACTTTCCTCACATACTCATCTTCCTTTCTTCTTCCTTTTTACTCCTTAATCAAAACATTTATTGAGTCCCGACAGATAAGACATCTAATAATAATAATAATAAAAATAATAATACCATACAGTATAGAAAGATAAATTACTTAGTATTAAAGTTATTAATATTACAGCACAAAAATGAACCTATAATTACTGTATAAATGAACTCATTTTAAGAGGCTATACCTTGAGACTTTAAATAATTGATCAGACAGATTATGTGCACATTTCTAATTATTAATGTTCTTCATCTTCCTCCCTCAGCACTCAGAGATAACCGCATCCAGCTGCACCACTCCACACCCACTGAACTCTCCATCACCATCAGTGACGTGCAGTTGTCCGATGAGGGCGAGTACACCTGCTCAATCTTCACCATGCCCGTCCGCACCGCCAGAGCCACAGTCACTGTACTAGGTGGGTCACACACACACACAGGTTTCCATTTCAGAGGACACTGCATTGACTTACATTCATTTCCTGAAGACTTACTCTAACCTTAACCATTATTACTAGTACCCTAACCCTCACCCTGACCCTAACCTCAGCCTAACTTTAAAACATGTCTTCACCTTAAAACGAAGTAATTTTCATTAATGGGACCCCATAATGAAGACAAGTCCCCATAATGTGTCTGTGTAAACAGATTGAGGTCCTCACAACATCAGGATTACCAGGTACGTATGATTATATTATCTTCAGTTTCAGTAAAATTTCACCTAGATTTTACTCACTGGACCTTTTATCTGTAACCTTTCAGCTGCGTTTCCTATCTGTCTTTGAAGCAAGATTGCTCGCCGTGACCTTTCCTCAGATTAAAATAAAATTCTTGTTCTCTCACCGAGGCCTCATTGTTCAGACAGACATCCTCATCTTCATTGTGTTTGTGTGCGGGCATCTCCTTTTAACTGATTGATGGCTGTAAAAATCAGTTTGACTGCAGTCGATCTTAATTTGTCTCCTAAACCTGTGGGATTGTGACAAATTTAAACGGCGGTCGAAGCTTTGGACACATTTCTCTTTTTTTCTTCTTTTCTCCTCAGCTATCATTTTGTTTATACCATTTTACAATAATGTCTGCTCTGTTTAGCTGTCATTTTGAGATGGCACAGAAATCATACAGTACTTCAAGTCTGAAACTGTGTCTCAAGTTCACCTTTGCGACGCCCCTGTGACACTGTTTTCCTCTCAATGCATAATGAAGTTTGACCCTGTAGATGTCTGTTTTAAGCTGCTTGCTGGCAAGTTATAATTATTTCTACTTCTCCATATAAAACAAGCATTGCACAGGTCAGTGGTCTAATCAGAAAAAGACAGGTGGGAGATGTATAGAATGACAGAAAAGATGAATGACTAGAGTAAAACAAAAGGGAAAGTCACCAGTCGTGAGAAAACAGATGCCACTAATGAGATGTTGAGCTCAGGAGAGCTATAGCAAATAGTGAGGATGCAGTCAAAGGTCCAATCCACAAAACTGTGCATCAACATGTCAGATCAAATCAGATGCAATCACAAACACTTGTATCAGCCATGACAATAGAGAAACAGACCATGAAAACAGACGTGTAACGTTGCATATGCATTAAATAATTTACAAGCCAAGGAGGAGACAGGCTTTCTTTCCAACTCGGAGCTTTTGGATAACTCAGACTTAACAGTGCGTGAATATGACGGACCACACAACTGTAGAAACGAAGACAGTGAACAACCCCATTTGAATAAACATATTTAAATACAGGGTCCACTTGTGCTGACAATGTGCAAATGCAACCAGCAGACAGGCTACCAAAACAGAGGCTGATAACTACCACAGACTGTAAATTATTGGATGTAACCATTCCAATTTTTTTTTTCCAATTTTCCGTCTATTTCTCCTTGATTTATAATATCGCTAAGCATTTTCCTGAGGAGTTAATGGCCTCAATGTAAATTATTTTCCCATTGATGAACAGTGAACAGTGTCCCAAAATGAACAGTGAAGCATAGCACACATGAGTGGACTGACAGCTGGTCTTGTCCAGTAGGAGCCTGGTTGTGGGTGATATCAGTGAATTTCCCATTTCAATAACGGTCATGTGTTGGTTAAATCACAAATCTATTGGCTTTATGACTTGCTTTTGCAACTAGAAAACTACATCTTGCTTAAGATAATAAGTGCTCTACTATAGACTTACATATTTGTTACCTGCCAGTATTTGAGGACTACAAATTATTGAATAATTTATCAACAAATCACAGATTATTTGAGATGGAATGAGGAAATCACTTATCATAAGCGGTATCTTATGATGATTTGCTGAAAGTTAAATTGTTACTTACATACTGCAGGTTTACACAATGTATTCCTTTTTTTTTTTAAAATAAAAGTGTAAAAGTATATGTGAGTGCAGACACCTTTCCATTTTATCAGATAGAGAAAAAAAGAAAACCACCTCATAACATTGACCAGAAAAATTGGCATCAATCATCAGCCAGCAGCGTCCCTGATTTTTAAAGGTTGCCATCGGCATCAGCCATAAAAAAACACATATCGACTGACCTCTATTAGATAGCATTCATTATTTACCTATACACCAAGTTCTTATAAGTAGATAACATATGACGCATGGCCTGACACTTTCTCACTATCTCTTTCTTAAGTTGCTGGTGACACATAAAGATGAGAATTTTGAACTGTTGTCAATGTTTCAAGGATTTTTTTTTTTATCAGTCAAGATAACAGAAACTGCACATAGGCGTGTGTGTGTCCCAAAACACGTAACCAAACATCAGTCTGTCCTTTGAACAGATTTTCCTCTGTACCCCTGTACCTCTGAATTTCCTCGTCTTTCCCTTCTCATGTGCGTGCTGTGTAGTGCAGATGTTGTTGTGACATGCAGGACGTGTCTGAGAGACGTTTACAGAAGCCACAGCTGTCAGTGATACCGCCCATGCATATACATAAAGCAACTCTTGTCACCTCATCGCTCAAAATGTGAATGTCAGACATCTTATTCAGTCTGGGAAAAAAACACGCTGTAGGGTCTGGACATTTCACAACTTAGTTGTATTGCTGTCAAAGAAAATCATATTGCAATAACAGGGATGTAGCGATCAAAAATTTCACGATATGCTAATAGTGCATCAACTATTCCACGGTACTATATGTGTTGCGATATCGAGATATAGCCGTGAAAATAGCCGAGTTGGTGATGTCCACACATGCAGTATGTGGTGAGGAAGGCACGCTCTGATTGCTTGAGACTCTGTGTAACTTTAGCTTTTGTCTCTTTGTAGAGCTGGTAATAGTGTTTGACTAAAGTATGTCCGTGGCAGGATTTTCTCTGAGCAGGCTGAATAAGCAAATCATGACAAAGCTTAGATGGTTTGGCTCCTGTGTGTTTGCTAACCTTCTGAATTTTCTGTCCACTGCAGAAATGGGTCATAGGTCCTTGGCTGTGTACTGAATTTACTGATACATCTTGTAATCTCTTGAACCCTCATACTGCTATGAGGGTTGTAAAGCCTCCAATGGTCTACATTAAATTACCAGCCATATTGTTCAAATCCAATTCATTGTAGCTCTGATGTGACCGTTACATTCATAACAAAGCATATTGTGACAAAGGAATTAGGTTATATTTGTGAGACAATTTGGAATTGAAGTGGGAGAAAGGAGTAGAAAGGGAGATGTCTGTGAAGATTCTCATTCATCCAGGTCATGGTATCCAAAGTGTAGTAAAAAAAGGCAACTGGACTTAGTTGAATTTCTTGAAGACGTTTCGCCTCTCATCCAAGAGGCTTCTTCAGTTCTGTTTGACTGGTGGAGAGTCTGGGACTTATAAACTCTGTCAGGTTTTTGGTCCATGGGGTGTGGTTTGGACAGGAAGGGGGTGTAAGTCGTTAAGTCATCAAGGGTCGTTGGATATTGTCTTTTGTCTGATTTAGTTTCACCTGAGTCATCAACTGTATTTGACCTCAGGTGTGAATGTGACAATTAATCTGTAGCAGATGTATTTAAAGCACAAGTGCAATTTAAAGGGACCACCTCCCCTGTTCAAAGTTGGTTTCTCCAGTTTGGCAAAGATGGCTTCTTTTACTCCTCTTTCAAACCATCTGTCCTCCCTGGCCAAAATCTGAACATTACTGTCCTGGAACGAATGTCCTGTCTGGTGTAAGTGTAAATAGACTGCTGAGTCTTGTCCTGAGTGGGTCTGTCTTCTGTGTTGGGCCATGTGTTTGTGGAGTAGAAAGGGAGACTATCACAGTGAATGTTAGTTGGGTTAGAGAACAGTCATTGTCATTGTTGATTTGAGTATGTCCTATATGTCCTATATGTCATATGCATGGCCTCATATAGTAGTGGCCACATGTAGCACAGTATATCTGATCTTGGATCACATACCGAAGTGAATCGATGAGCAGGTTTAATGATAATCAGGCGCTCAAAAAATCTGTACATCAATGGAGTTACTTCAGTCTGCTCATTTGAACTGAGGATTAAATGGTTTTGGCCTGGCTGGATTTTTTTTCCTTGCAAATTCTCAAATCATTTTGGATGGTAATTTGCCAAGTGGCCTTATTGTTTTATGCATATTCGCTGACGTGTAGGTCACCACAGTCTGGCATCTGCATATTACTTTTAGTTTGTCTGTCACCTTTTCTCCTTTCTCATTTTGGGAAACCAGAATTGTTCCACAAGTCAGATTTGAAAAACAAAGACCTTTTTCTCTATGACAGTACCATTACATCCCTAATCAATAATTATTAGTTTGTTTTAAAAATGTTACAGTGGATCGTAATGCTTTAACCCCATATCTTTCCTCATGATGCCTTCATCCAGTTTGATCCAGACAGCTGCTTATACTGTTAACCTTTCTGGAAGGTTATGACCTTATGTGACCTGTGTGGAGATACACTGGCTCCACTCATCTTCTTTGAGATGGATGTTATTACCTAGCTGTGGTATTTCCCATCCCCCGCAGCCTGGCATAAATTGTGGTCATCCTGTCAATGGACAGTGGGGCTGTTTATTGATCAGATATCGGGTCTAATCGGCTTCACCACACAAACAGTATTTATGCTGTTCATTTTTACTAGTCGAGTTGTTGCTGTTCCTCGACGTCAGGCAATTCAGCAATTTGGCTCTCTTTCATGGATATCACTTGAAGATGAGAACAAAACACTGTGCTTGGCAGTAATGTAATGTACCGACTAATGGCCAAACAACCACAGTGGAGAATTATACTGTACAATATATGAGAGAGACAGTGATGAGCGCATTAATGGGCAGTGCTTTGAAGCATCCAGAGCCACCTTTAAATAGCTGTGTAATGAAAGTGAGTCATTGTTTGTGCTGACCACAAACGAGCTACATTCTTATTTATTCAACAAAATTAGCTCCCATCACCTACATTTGCATATTATCTGATACAGCCAAGAGTAAGCTTTTACTGCGAGCTTGTTGATGATCGCGGAGAGGCCTTGTTTCAGTTTTTATCATTTCCTCTCAGCTATTCTAATGCAAATAAATGATACACATGCCAGCAAAATTAAACTTGGAATGGAAAACTGAGCAGCAGGTTTCTGCCCAACTCTCCTGGGTGAAAAATACAGTTTGTAAAAACAAGAGAGGCTTGTGAGATTTAGGGTAGGGCACGCTGGCTTATGTTTACAAAATGGCTGTTACAGTGTATCTGAAAGGCCACTGTTTTGCTTCCCCAAAATTTGTGTTTTGTGTCAGCTGACAGCTGAGGAGCCCTCCTTGAATACATCATTTTGTCAGTATTTATTCAAATGTTTTGGCAACGCTGCGAAGTGTGTCAGAAAGAATGAAATGTAGGTCCTCTGGACAACAGCACAGGCAGTGCGCATAAAATGTTAATGTGATATTTGTGTGTGTGAGAGAGGAGGAGAGCATTGTGTTTGTTGCAGCGTGGGTGAAGATGGGTCTCCTTTAGCTTTTCAAATTCAAATTACCAAGAGAAACGCTCTACATTTCTCCTAATTTAGCAGTGATTGCGATTTCAGCAGCTTCCTATTTGCTGTAATTGACGGATGTGACACTGTATTCTGTGTCCAATAAATATTTCATGACCCCTGAGAGGCAGCCAAACCATTAAAAATGTACGGTGAAGTGTCTAAAATGCACAGATCCCTGTGGGAAAGTCAGCCATAGATGTTGAGTTCTAGCAGGGCCGTGTTAATGTGTGGTTTCATTGTTGTTTTGACATGTGCCATGTGACACGTACACACAGACACACATGAGCACTGAGGTACTGAGGCTGGTCACTTTTACATGGCTCTGCGTTTGATAGGATAGAATGTGTGGAATGTGTCTCTGTTATCTCCTGAGCTGAGCAGAGATTAATTTATAATAGCTTCGGCCTCGCTCAGTCTCCATGTAGAGGAGAGGGTCTCGACAGAAGTTCCACTGTACGTGTGCAGTATTATTCCCCTCATTAATATTCAATGCTACTTTACTGCCGGAGAGCTTCCGCACACAGTCCGGTACATCAAACACTGCTACATTAAAAATTGACCGCATTTTTATTTTTTGGATCTATACCATTGTTAGTTCATGGCACTCAATACAGGCACTTCCGGAGCCGTCATTTGTCTGGGACAGATTTGACAGGAACAACTTGCCGGATATTCATCTATTCAAGCAGCCAGCGAGCTAACTAACTTGCTTTTAACCTCCATTGTTCTTGTTTCATTCTTTGAGGACTAACGTGACCAGTGTCTTTTGCTGCTCTCATTTGAACACAAAAAACCTAAATCGTTGCTACATTTTGTTTATGTCTCTTCAAGCTGTTAAACAAGGTATTGTACCATCTAGCATTTAGCATTTGTTACTTTCAGGATCAATGAAAGCTGTTTATATAGGGTCTATAAGAAAATATTATACATTTTTCATCTGTAAGATCTGGCAGTTGGCACATAAGCATGAGAGAATGGCTCCCATAAGTACCACCAAATTAGTTCATATAGAAGTTGTGTTTCACCTAGGCTGGTGGTTAGGGACACAAAACATGGGGAAAAAAAGAGTTTCCTCAACTGTGTAAAAGCACATGACTCTAAAAGGTTTGGTTCATGTGGGGTCATGGACATCTAAGCACGATAAAGGGATGTGGACGTGGGGTCAAAATATCGATTTGCTGATATGTCACTGTCTTTCCTTGTGCAATACGAGAATTGATACACCGGCATAGATATTAATATTTTATGAACGAATGAAGGGCTCTAAAGTGAACAGTTTCTGCCAGTTTACACACGCTAGGCTTCACTACTTCATGTCTCCTCGAGGTGGCGCTGCTCACATGCGTGAGGGAAACTTGGGCAGAAGTTAGCTGGATGAAGAAGAGGGAGTTTGCAGCGGGATGATGGCAGACAAAGCTACGTTGAGAGATGCTCCATCCATGTTCAATATAAAGACTTTATGCACTTTGTTCTCTGTGTTGTGAATAAACAGAGAAATTCTGCACTTTTAACTTTTCACAGACATTTATTTATTTATTTTCAATTAGACAGATATCTTTGTGTATCGCTATATGATTGTCTTGCAATATATTGATTATCACAGAATCTTTGTATCGTGATATTATTGGTATCGAGGACCATGTGTTGCATACCGTATTGTATCGTGAGGTACCCTGTGATTCCGATGCTTTCCATCTGCTTGGTGAACATAATGTAGTCTTACCTATCGATTTGCTTTGGCGATCATTTTTGACCGGGTTCATTAAGGTGTGACTATATTGATTAAACCACTCAAAATTAAATGGGTATCATGAGGGCTTAAGGCAATAAGATGAAAAAAAGCAATCTTTATACTTTAAGAAAAGTTTTGAAATTGGTCGGATTACTGGAGGAAGAGAAAACGTAAAGGAATACAGATGCACTGCATGGTACTCTTAAAGCAGAAATTTGCGTAAACTTGTTATGAAGATGTTAAAATGTATTATGCAGTGTAAGAGTGACTGAAAAAAAACAATATCCAAAACAATCAAGAGAATGATGTTCACTTCATTGCTCTTACTTGTTTTCACCTATTATTAACGTGGCAACTTTTCCACCTTAAACCACCGTAAAAAGAATTTCAAGATTGCTTTTTATTTTTTGTCTCTCTATTTAAAGCTCAAAACAGAAAGCCACCCACTCATTTAAAAATAATTTCTTTTTCCAAAATATTTTTTTGTCATGTCAGCTAAGCCTTATCACATGTTGTACATGGTCATGTGTCTCATAAGTCATGTTTGTACTAATTTTGAGTGACAACTGAAACAGACTCATGATTGGCTGAGAGCATGTTTTGGCAGGTACTGGATTCTGCAGTTCCACTCAACAAAATGATGTCACCAACTCAAAATGGCAGCACCCATTCATTTTTGTACAGTGCAAGGAGGTGGAGACTCATCCATCTTTACCTACAGTCTATGGTTTTAATAGGAACAATAAGTAAAGTGACAGCTGCATTTTGAGCTATAGCAAAGGCCTCCGTAAATTTGGTTGTAAACTGTGTTAGACAGACACATTAAATGATCCTGATGCTCGTGCATAAAAACAAAACACAGGCTGTTCTTCAGGTGAATGAGAATGTCAAGTGAGGACGTGATCGGACTGTGTCAACAGTACAGCTCATCGACAATTACACAGAGAGGGATATCATTGGAGGGTTGCGGTGCAGCAACCTCTCATTACATTAATGAATGCACATTTATGGGTTCAGTGGTGCGTAAAGCCATAGGCACTCATCTGCAGAGTTGTAGTGAAGAAATGAAATGACCAGATGAGTCAGATGAGTCATCTTTTGTCATACTCGCAATAAGATGCATGTGTGGGTTACAGCATGAGAATGGTACAGGCTTGTGCTTGCTTGACCCCTACAGTGATGAGATCTGGTGGCTCTGTTATGCTGTGAGCATTGCTGGCATAGGAGCAGGTCCACCTGTCTCCTCAAAGGGAAG
This sequence comes from Brachirus orientalis, assembly GCA_016785285.1. Taxonomy (NCBI): domain Eukaryota; kingdom Metazoa; phylum Chordata; class Actinopteri; order Pleuronectiformes; family Soleidae; genus Brachirus; species Brachirus orientalis. Next base: position 7,580,870 of record JAFBJR010000101.1, on the reverse strand, counting down.
CTTTGCTGCAAATCAATACAAACTTATTCTGATTGGTCACCTTTATTCTATAATAAAACCATTTTTGAGCACAGTAAGACCCAGTATCTACTTTAGTTGTTCCTTAAACTTGCATCCATCTTCTGTTATCTCTCACTCACTGAATATTTTGTCATATTTTGAACATGTGACAACATGTTTGAACATAAAATTTTATGTCTTGAGAATGGTAGAAAGCTTGCAAAGGCACACACTCCGTTTAAATAATGCTTTGGACAATAGCTGGCCATTAAATTGTATCATTAATTTCAACAAAATACATAATACAGTAAGCGATAATGCACTTTTATGTGCGTTTCCATCCCCTGCTGGAAATTGAATATTGTAAATCAGTTCACCAACATAAGCAGTAAGTGGCACAAATTTTTTTGTCACTGCACGATAGAAGGGCACAACCTGAACCTTCATTTTGTGACTGTCATGATATTTGCTTCTTGCACTAAGTCAAGGAATGTTGTGGTTCCATCACAACACTCCACTTTTTCAACAGTTTTGTTTGTTTCCACTATTTTTCCAGTACAGTGAAATGTTTAGGCAATAAAGATATTTCATTCTCACAATTTCTTAACATGCTCCTGTATCCACTTGGTCTCTTTCCATTATGCTCATTTGTGTTATTGACACACCAACTTTTCCACCTTCCTCAAGCATAAAAAATCTAATTCAGTATTTCAAAAAAAAAATTAAATTCAAGGCTTTATTCACAAATTGAAAATGAAATCTTTTTTGTCTGAAGAGCTTGCTCTTGAAACATCACATTAAACAGGATTTTTTTTTTAGGCAGCAACAACTGGTGTACAAATTATTTGCTATTTAGTTGTCACTTTTCTTTAAACTGTCAATAATAATAAAACATTTTTTTTCTTTTGGTATCTGCATTAATCTCCGTATTTGGGTGTACATTTCCTCACGGTGACCACTTTCCTCCATGATGGAAGGATATGTGGTAGGTGGCAGCCTAAACGGGAATTATTTTCAAGAGCAGAATGACAGTAAACTCCGCCAACACTTGGCGAGCAGCGCTGCCCCACAGAGGCTCCAGATGGAGTTTGTTAAGAAAAGTTCAGTTTTTGTCCTCTCTTGCCTTTGACCGTGATGGTCAAAGTGGACACTAAAATATTTGGCACATGTGTGGATCGCATTCTTCGCTTGCCTTGTTTTCACTTCCACTTGTGCTCCAAGTTAAAAAGCCAAAGATGGTCATTTTTTTAAATTATGGTGGAATCAGAAAGAAGAACACTTGGTCAGGAAGATGAAATGTGGAGGGTTTTTGTTGACTGAAGACATTCTGTTGTTTCCCTTTGCAGTTTTAAATCTGACCCTGGTCTCAGGTCAACCTTCTCTCCCTCTCAGCTTAACACCCAAGGCTCCAGTGCCTTCATTCGTAAAAGGGCCACTCATTCCCATTTTGGCTTTTAGCTAATGACTTCTGAGAACTGACTTCAATAATCTCTGCAAAATATAATTTACTTGACATTTTCAAGTGACCCGAAGGAGTGAACAGTCAAAAAAATACAAATTTCACCTGTCTTTGTAGAGAAATAGAAATATTATGGAGGTAACTACAGTTGAGAAACTTAAAAGCAGATTTTAAAAGGATAGTGCATTTGTGTTTTTTGGTGAAATAATTTTATTAACTGCATGTCCTTCTGGGACAGAACTTCTATGAAGGTTAATTTGATCAAGGGTTTATATTCATGTTCTGTTGAAAATATATTGCTCTTATGCTCAGCTTCTTTTAGCTTCTGTCATGTCTCCAGGTCTTTCTAAGCTTTTCACTTATTATGATTGATCCTTAAACGGATTTCTGCTGAGAGCCCGACCATTATGCAGTGGATTAATAAAGACAAGATTAAACACAGTAAAGGACTGCTGTTGTATTTTCCAATCTTGAGTTTAGATGATTAGCAATGATTGTGCTAATGAATGACTGTGAAACAGACTATATTCTACTTAAGATGCGCATAAGATTGGTTATACGATGCTAACTTTATTGTAGTAATGAGATCAGGTGTTTGAAATTCAGTTTCTTTATGAGTGTCATTGTAAAATTCAATATTTATTTTATCATGCATACCCATTAAATGAAAACTAAACTGAAAATCTGAGGCTGTAAAAAAATGTTTTCATTGTATAGCATTATTTATTATTGAATAGGTGAATATCTTGATTGATCTTCAGATGTTTTGTTCTATTAAAAAACACAAAACCTAAAGATAAACAGTTTACTATTATATGGCAATATAATTGTCGTCGTAATTATTTTTCAACATATACAATGATTTGCAAGACTAGAAGAGTCATAGCCTTAGTTTCTGGTTTGCTGCTGCTACTATTATGATATGATTAATTTCAGGCACAAAAAAAGAACTAGTTGTCCAGACCTAGGGCTGCAGTTCTGCCTTTTCTTCAGAGTCAAAACATTACTCATTATTTGCACAGCCTTAAGTGGTCACTTGTCAGCAAACACGAATGTGCACCTTGGATTTGATATGTGGGGTTGCAGCAAGTTTGATGCTTATGGAAGGTCAGTGTAAACAGAAGCTTGAGGAAATTTGATCCGTTGTGCAAAGACTGTGAATAATTTTAGTCGCCAATTCCTACAAGCCTGCATCATTATTATTTTTATACTGTCCATGCATCAGAGACTTAAACAAGCAAGAAAATACACTCAATCCTGTCTGTGCTATTGAGAATGCTGTGTCAAATCATGCTGTTAATACAGAATTCTTCCCTGGTTTGACACACCTCAATTTTGCTAGACATATGCAGTATTTCTGGCTACAAGGTGAACCCTTTGGCATAAAAGTTATGTCTTCTCCTTAATCTTACCAACTCTTTATGTTCCTAAATCTCTCCTCAGGTGTGCCCGGTAAACCTCAGATGTCAGGCTTTGAAAAAGCAGTGCCAGCGGGCAGCAAAGTCACCCTCACCTGCACCAGCACCGGCAGCAAACCCCCCGCTAGGCTGATCTGGTACCGTGGAGACCAGGAGCTGGAGGGTGAGATATACAGGGAAGTGTGCGTGTGTGCACGAGTGTGTGTTGTGGGGTCAGAATATATGTTGGACATGTACTCTGGATTTTGCTCTTGCTGAATGTGCATGTGTGGTTGGGAAGTGCATGGTTGTGGTTGTGTGTGTGTGTGTGTGGCTGCAAGGACACAGGAATGCAGTGATGTGGGGTTTTTTTGTGTGTACCTGAGTGTTTGTGTGATCCTACTGGATGTAGTGGGATGTAAGTGCGAATGTTTATGGACGTGCACATTTGTGCACGTTTGCCTCATGCATCAGTTTTTTGCGTATGAAATTGTAAGTTTTGTATGTGTGTGTGTGTGCGATCATGCTGCGTGTATTTGTGTCCTTGCCAGTTGCCACATTGCCTGCTGTCTCTCTGTGTGACCTAAACCTGTGCCTGCATATGCATATGTGTATGTGTGAGTGTGACATCATGCTGCTTGTGCGTGTGACTGCAGAAACATGCTGCCAGTGTGAGTGTCTTTGTCCTTCTCTTCCATCATCATGGGCCTGATCCTGTAAACATATGCCGATACATGTTACCAGCTACTGTAAATATTTTACACTTTTACTGTATTTTGCGTGTGTTCACGCAGTTGTTCCCACGAGCATGTGTGTCCGTGTCATCGGTTGAGCCACGACCTATCTGCAACTGGGAGTGACACAGCAGCGAGTGAGAGATAGCTTGGTTTGGATCTCAGCAGGGATAACGACAGAATCCAGCAATAAAAGGCAGGGCAGAGGAGAGGATGAAGAGATGTGGTCTAACACTGGAACAGAGATAGAGGGAGCTTTGCATGAGGTCAGACCCGCTGGTCTTTTCTCACTGATAAACAGGACAAATGAGCAGGGAAGAGAAAGTGAGTGCAGAGAGGAAGTCATGAGAGGACAAATTAAGCAGCTTTGTTCCTCACAGATAAACTGAAAGCCATGGACACAAATGGCAGCCTCTGACTCACAGCAGTGGAACTTGCAGTGGTGCTGTTTTCCTGAATTACCACCATGTTTTCTGTAAACCCACCTGCTTCTTATTGCCTCATCAGTGAAGAGGTTTTCCGTTTTGCTTTACCAAGCAGAACAGACAGGTTGGAAGTGTTGTTTCTGTTGCCCTTTCGCTCTTTCCACCGTCTGCCTTCACAAGAAACTATGTAGGCTTTAAGCTGTGTCTGTACAGCAAGAAAAGTGATTGATGTCTGCCTGCAAAGCTATGGAATCCTATTCTGTGTAAACGGCGGTGTTGAGGCAGTTAGATCTTTTTTTTGTGGTCCTTTCTACAGCAATTATACTAATATAATGTGATCGTATAATAATGATTTATTGATGCACAAATGCTGCACTCAGGCTTTGTTATGCAAAAAAGCCCACAGCCCATCTTGTGTCCTGATGCCTTGGCAGTGTTAGTGTTTGCTATAATTATGGATTGAAATAAATCGAAAGAATGGACCAAAGCTACAAAGAGGAGGAGTATGGGAGAACTGCCCGTTTAAGGATGGATTAACTTTTTTTTCACAGTCGGGAAAGAGGAGTTGAATTTTAGAGACATCAGATTTTTGTATTTTCCCTTGGAGAGGAAAAAAGTGTTTTCCTTTTATATTTATTTGCATTATATCCATGGCTGTCAGGGTGAAGGAATTTCCCCTGCAGTGATATAGAATGGTTTAAAAATGCATCGTGCTGTGTTATTACATAGAAAGGCAGAAACCTTACAATATTACAGAGAGGATGAGAGACCCGACAGTTCACAAATAGTAAGTAGAGTAACTAATCTCTGGCACACAGACCAAGTGACAGCAGGAGAGACAGAGACTATGGCTGGAGAGCTGACTGCTAAGACAGGCTAACCGCTGTCAAAGCAGTGAGTCTGTGAGGTTGTCGCTAACAGAGGGTGCAGACTATGGGCCATTAAACAAAACGAGGGTATGCCCAGTGGATTTTTAGTCGCACTAGTTAAAAAATAGCAAAATGACTTAATTGTAAAGAGCAGTGGTCACAATGCTGGTGAAACAGTGTCGGCGACCAATGCAGATGTTGTTCCTGTGTGAACTGCTCTGAATACAAAGTAAGATCATCTCCCATCAAATGCATTTATGACAGCTGCGATTAGCTTGTCACCATCCAGGTGTTTCATGGGGGCCCTAATTTGACTTAACTGCACCTCTGACTATGAGTGTAAGCGTGACACTGCACACACCTGGCTTTAACACTCAGTGATGGGCGTTTCTGACTCTTGTGCCACTTTTTCCACAGTACAGTTTTGCACGACTCGGCTCGTCACGGCTCGGCTCGACTACACAGTTTGGGTTTCAGACACGTCGTTTTCAATTACTCCATCGTAACTCCTAAACGTGGGTGGGGTCGTCATAGCACGGCTGAATGAAACTGTTGTGACGTTGTTTTATACACGACACACACAAACTAGTGATGGCTGAAGCAGTTCTTTTTGGTCTACTGATCCGTTAGAATCAGTTGATTAAAAATACTTTCTGTTTGACCGACACAGTCACTGAATTAAAATATGGCGATAGGTGTTGTGATTCGGCTCATGATCGCCAGCTTTCAGCAGTGCTTTCAATACATACACCAGACTCCTCTGTTGGATTTTGAGATTTTAGAAATATCCATGCGAAATGTTGGAGATTAACATATGTTTTCAGGATTCAGGAGTCTTTTAAACTGATCTACAATTCGGCATTATTTGGTTTAATTCTTGCATTGGATATAACTCTCTTTACTCTTCCAGTGACAACAAACACTGCCAATGAGTGGCCGGCAGTCTGTAGACGTAACATTTTAGTATCAGCTTTGCTCGTTTGGAAAAATTACCAGGTAGGTTCCTGAATAAATGTTGCTTAAGTGATGGCAAAATGACGTCCACCATCACTGGCTGAATCTCAGCTATGGGGAGAATAGCCTTGTCTGAAAGCTCCATTTGCGCATTGTACTGTTTTAATTGAAATCTGCATACATGCTAGGAATGGCTAGTCTCTGTGCTGGAATCTTTACATAAGACGATTTGATTAGTTGGTTCTTGTACTGCTACTTGTAAAGTTCAACATTTTTTGACTTCTTGTACATGCAGCACATGAAAAGTGAAGCAACAGAACCATAACACAGTTTGGAGACTCGTGATATGATAGTGAATGTGCAGCTTTTCCTTTGAAGCCTCCATTGTATACGTGCGAGTGTCGCTTTAAATACAAATGGTTTGTTGTGTCTTAATGTTGGCTCTGTGATAAACTGGTGACCTGTTCAGGATGCACCTCGCCACTCACCCACTATCAGCTGTGATTGGCTCCACTGCTCTACCCTGCCACCTAAGCAGAATAGATTTAAGATGGATGGACATCTGCAGCTCATGATTTACATGCAGCATCAGTGAATTCCAAGCCTTTACTGACAGCAGGGTGCTTTATGTACCAAGATCCAAAGCTAAAGTGAACTGGATGGGCAAGTATTGTACCTCTGAATTTTTATGCAGGAAACCAAAGATTACATCCTGTCACAGACTTGCAATTTCTTTTTAGTACAGCTAAGATGAAGTGTGCTAGAATGATCCCACATGGACTGACACCTTTGATAAATAAATAAACAAATGATAGATATACAGTAATTGACGGAGTCATATATACAGATGTCTGAGTATGAGTCAACCGGATCTTACACTTGATGCAGTGTTACTTGATCTTTCACAAGGACTTAATCTACATTTGACAGATGACAGTATAACATCTTTAGTGACAGTGCCATTGTTTGTTTTTTTTTAATTTCAAATCAAATCCAAATTTATTTCTATAGCACATTCCGAAAAAAGGGGTGACCTACCTCTTTAAAACCAAGACACAGCAGTAAAATAGAGACAGAGTGAGAGATATTTGAAGGATATCAAGTCAAGAGTGAAAGATGGTGTGTTCAAGGCCTCGTCCATCCGTCCAGACATAGCTGAACACCAATCAGTCACTGTCGAAGCAGCAGACACACACTCTGGTTCAGCATTCTTACTGAGGACACTCATAGTCATATGCATTCTCTAGCCCCTCACCCCAGCATCAACCATCACAGCTAAATACCTAACTCTAAACAGTCACCTTACCCAAACCTAAGAATAACCATAACCCTCAACCCAAGTCTTAACTATCAAAAAATTGTGAGGACCAGCCAAAATATTCCTCACAAGGTCAACATGTCCTCGGAAAGATTGATTTGAGTCAAATTTGTCCTCGCAGCCTTCTACAGACATGCATAAACACGGGCACGCACACATACACAAACAGAGCTACAATTGTAATGCTAATGAACAGATGACAATCACACACAGGCTGTCTCACAGAGCTCATCTCTGACTAGATGGCAAAAGAGCACCTCAGGTCAGTGTGCTGTTATTATGCGTCCTGCTCCTGCAGCGTGTGTGTGTGTTGGAAGGATGAGCCCATGGACTGCTGCTCACCACTGCTTCTCTGACAGCTTCACTGACAGTAAATGAAAGAACGAGGGTTAGGAAGGGCGCCTGTTTATGTGTATGTGTGTGTGTGTGTGTGTGAGAGAGAGAGAGAGAGATGGAGGGAGAGCAAGAGACGCCTGTTTCCAGACAGTGACAGTGAGGTGCTGCTGAAAAAACAGAGGAAGGAGAGTGAATGAGCAGAATGGTGCGTGCTTACAAAAAAATAGAGCCACCGAGGTATAAAGAGAGTACGACGGAGGCTGCAAAGAGTCGACAGAGGAGACTGAAAGTAAAAGAGAGAACAGTTGGGGAATTAAGAAAATGACAGAAGAAGAAGAGGAAGTCAGTCAGCTGTGTGACTTGGTGGGAGCCTCGTTTTGGGGTGTGAGGATGTTGGAAAGGGGGACCAGTTTTAAAGAATAGGGGACTGGAGAGTGCAACAGGAGTGAGGGAAGAAAGAGGAGGAAAAGCTGATGAAATGTAGAGAGAAATATGGTAAGAGGATTCAGATGGAGAGAGCAGAGAAATGAGGGAAGACGGAGAGCAAAAGAGGGAGCGCAGGAAAGGGAGTGGTAATTGAGAAGAATGAAAGGCTACAATCTTTGAGGACTGTATTAGTTGTACTGTGTGAAAGGGCTGTGGATCATTTAGTGACATCGATGTATTGGATTGGGGATAATAGGGATTTATGGTGGCACTTAAGAGCATAAGAGCTGAATACCATCCCGAATTGTCATAATGCAGGACATGGGGCGGATGGCGTGGGGTAAATGGGTGGGTCTGCCTGCAGAGTGAAGACAAACTTCGACAGTGGAGGAAGAAAGGCCCTCATCTTCTGATGAATGCAACGTAAAAATGCTCCTTTACAAGTGAAAGACCAGATTCAGATTAGAGTGTAAAACGTATTACTGCTAATATTCCACAACAGCTCCTTTGAGAATGTTTTATTAAATACATTTGTCATATAACACTAGAGCCTGGAGGTCACAGCAAAGATGCTTTGAGATGTAAACGATGTTTGTGTAGGATTTAAGATCAAGAGTATTTGTGTTTATAGAAGCATTTTGGTTTATTCATTAACACCCTCCTAAAAACGAACAAATGGAAGGCAGTTCAGCCACAACCGCAGCATTTTGGGGAATGGAACCATTCTATTCCTGTAATGTTGATTAATATTTTGCCTTTTTGATTCATTTGTTAATTTTAAAAGTGTCAGCAAGTAGTGGAAATAATTCCCAAAAGCTCTTACTGTAAAATTGGTTTGTTGAAGCAACATTCCAAGCACCTACAATATTAGAATCGGAAACTCAAAACGTAACAATATGATACCGAACATAATGGCCCTGGTAAAAACCATTCACCCTCTCTGGTGCTTCTAAGTCCGAGCCCTGCTCATGTGAATATTATGTTGGTTCACCTTTGTGAGCGTCCATCAAGTGAAAGTATGGACTGAGAAGATGGCTCTTACAGTCCCATGAGTCAGAAGAATAATAATTTGCCAAAATGAAAAGAATAAACAGTAACCCATACAAAACAGTACATACATATACAGAACTGTTTTCACATCTGTAGTGTTGTGAAGAAAAGTGCCATGTGCTTGATTTACTTTAATAAAAGGAAAGCAAGGGAAACACAGAAGAAACAGAGAAAGCACAAGACAACAAATATGTTCCATCAACTGAGTGATCGAATAAAACAACTCATATGTTCCCTCTAAATAACACAACCTCTCATACTGTTTGTGCTCGAATCAGACTGCGGTGCTTTCACTGGCAGTAATCTGATTTTAGCTTAAAAGTGATGACCGTTTTGATTATTTTTAAAGCGTTTTCACCTTTATCCAGGGCCTTGGCTGACTATGCACACAGCAGAGTGCTAAGCCACATATCTCAGATGCCAAGAAGAACGAGAGGTTTCAACTCTCCTCCGACTGAGCCGCTCTACTGGGGTAAAGCTCAGGGTCAAGTGCCTTGTTCATTTGGCAAAGATGTTGAATATTAAGGAGGAGTTTTACTCACTCTCTGTTTGCCTTCACATATTGGTCACAAGCTGTTTGTGTTGTGATTATTTTCACTCTCAATTACTCTTAACACTTGCTGAGAGTAAGAGCAAGCAGCTGGCAATGACGAGAAAGTGAAAGTAAGTTTCATGCTCAAGTTGTGACCAATAAGAATCAGTGACAAAGGAAATGGGAGAAACCTCATCGTCTTTTTTTTAAAGGTCTCTGTTTCAGCTTATCCAGACTAAAATGTTGTCCTGGAGTTCACAAACTCAAACAGAACCAGCAGCGTTTCACAATTTCCAAGTTTTTAGGGCACAAAATTCCAAGGATGTAGCCTGTGTCTCTTCCCCAAGTCATTGACACTAATGTTGTGGACTGAGGCTCGCTGTCCTGCTCTCTCCCACCAGATGATGACCCAAAACAAACGTTGCTTTTCGGTCATCTAGGGTCAAGAGTTTTTCCTCACATTCTTTTAGACTCTATTGTTTGTTTACATCAGGAGTGTCAAAGATGCGGCCCGTGGGCCAAAACTGGCCCGTCAGAGGGTCCAATCCTGCCCGGTTAATGAATTAGTGAACGTTTCACATAGTGATTAGATATATTTTTCAGTTCCAGATACCTGTGACAAATTGTTCAGTGCCTTTGTAGATCCACTGTAATCTGTAAGTTGTAATGCACATGTGTAAATAGTAAACTTATTTTCCTCTTATTAACTTATTTTCCTCAAGAAATTTCAGGTTGTTCATAATATGATTTGTAAAAAGATACATGGAAACAGTTAGAATTGGAATTCTTGCTGTTTATAGGTTATTGTGCTATTATTTTACTGGTTAAATGTTAAAAGTAAAAAAAAATGGTATCAAAATCAAATTACTTATGCGAGATAAACATTAATATCTCATTCCACTTTGAAGAAACAACATTACATGTTGTTATTACCCTAAAAGATTCTAAATCACACACCAGTGGTAACAGCAGCGTTCGGTCTCCGGGCTTTAAAAGCCCAAAAGTCCTGGATCTTTCTTTGTTTCTTCATGATTCTCCTAATATGAATATTTTATAATGGATTGTATGTTTGAGGTTTGATGCATCAGTAGCACCAGCGTCTCATCTGCATCACATCACCACCTTGGGGGAAGTAAGTCTGGAGGATGTGACAGTTGCCTGGCTTTTCTACTTGAGTATTAGGAGTTTTATAGAAAAACACGGACACCCTATTAAATTTTGAGCAGGTGTTAGAGTAAAGTCAAGCTTAAATATTTAAAAAAGGAGACTGCTGCACACTAATTCTGGAGTAATATAATTGAATATTAATATTTATCTTGAATGATTTATCAGTCATTAAAACCGTAAATGTGATGATGTGATATGTTTTTGTAATGAGTTTTTTTTGTAAACTCTTTGAAACTTTTTTTTTTTCAAAATAATGATGTGGATGTGATAAGGCTATGAAATTGTTGATTTCATAGCCTTAATTAACAATTAACAATTATTAACCTTAATTAATTTAGGTTGGCAGGATTTTAAAAAAGAAAAAATTAAATACACCAGTTAAGGCGATTATTTTCATCATTGATTAATTTATTTACTGATCATTTCCTTCATTAACCAATATGTTGTTTGTACATGAAATGTCAGAAAACGTATCATTTATTTCCAGAGCTCAAGAGGATGTCTGAAAATGTCTTGTTTAGTCAATAATATACAACAAAATTTCAAGACATACAGGATTTGAACCATTTGTTGAATTTTTAAAATTCAACATCAGCCTATTATTATTAAATGAATCAGCTGATTTTTACTTATGCATAGAATATGACACATTTTGCTCTCAGAAACTTGATCAGTGCTGCTAAGTCCATCCAAAAATGTATTTGACATAGTGAAGTTTTTTTTTTTTTTTGTTATTTATATATTTATAGTACTTACCTTGTCAAATTTTGGTGTTTAAACTTGATTTATTTTATCAGGCAAGCACATGCTTGCAGATTACATTATCTAGCAACTTTCAGTTAAGGAACTGTAAATCAAGTTGACCATTGACTATAAATACATTTTCTTACTGAATGAAACTTTACCAATTGCCGTTAACATCACACCGATTCAACATTCACCTTATTTGTTGTTTTTTTGTTTTTTTTTTTAAAAAGAGCAATGTTACACTTTGTTTCCTGTGTACTGTGTACATCAGTCCCCTGTGGGTTACCCACTCATTCTAGCCTCACTTTTCAGTGTCAGTATGTTGTTTCATTTATTTTTTACAGTGAATAATTTTCATTTTGACACCTTTATATTTACCTCCACTCTTAATTCTCTTCCCCTCTTTAAATCCAGACTCAAAACTCACCTGTTCAAAATGACTTACTCTGTGTAGTTTCACTGTTCCATTTTCTGTTTACTGTGTCATCCTTGTCTGTTAATTTAGTCTACATCCTGTCTCTGTATAGTGTCCTTGAGTGTTTTAAAAGGTGCTTATAAATAAAATGTATTATTATTATTATTATTATTATTATTATTATTATTACAGTATCACTTGCATGTCCTTGTCAAGTGCCTGCTCAGTATCTACTGCATATGTACAGACTCAGCTTGTTGACTAGATTGAGTGCACACGCAGTTTAATGATTGTAATATTTCCACCCATTTACTTTAAATCTGCTTTTTTTTGGCCACAGGGGAGCCACAGAAACACACTACAGCTCAACAATGACATGTTTTCATCTCATAAAGGTGATATGTGGAACGTGTTACACGGAAACCATTTGCCTGTTTACATATGCAACAGATACGGAGTTGTATTAACGTCCACTTAAAGCCGTGTTTGTGTCCACATGATTAATACAAGTTCACTAACTGCTCCGCTGTATTCTAATTAACTTGGCTGTAACTTTGTCAGTGAGTTGTTAAGTGTTGGATAGAGAGCTATTAATTCAAGCCACATTTCAAGCCACAGTTTGAGGATCAGTTTGCCCAAATTGCATCTCAGCAGGCTTTTATAGTTTTCATTTCATTTTGACAAACTTTTTTCTAACAGTTTCTGCCAGTGCACCAGCACGATTGTGTTTTGTTTTGCGTTTCTCTCCATCCTGAATAATTACATTTAAAAAAAAAAAATGTAGCCTCAGATTTTAGAAAACAAATTCAGGTTTCCCTGCTAGAGAATAATCAGGGGACAATTTTGTAGAGAAATTGTCCAATTTTTTGTACAAGAAAATCAAAATTAAGAAAGACGTACATTTCAAACCTTCGGTAAAAGTGACAATTTGACAAGAAGAATATTTTAACACAATAACCTGTTGCTGCTTCCCTGTCAAATTTGCTTGCCACGCAACTCAACCATGATGATCTATGCAGACAAACAATATTATAAATAGAGATGCATCAGGCATTTTGGGCCAAAAAAAAAAAACTTACTGACATTTCCTTTTTTTTTAACCTAACAAATTCATTGAGTAAGGTCACTGACCTCTTGGGTCTGCATAACACAATTGTTTTATTATTCAGAAACACTGTACAGAGTCAGTGGGTAAACAAACAGGACTTCTCCATCCCTCAGTCTGATTCTGGAGATGCATGGTCTTTAATAAAGTGTGTGTGTGTGTGTGTGTGTGCGTGTGCGTGTGTGTGTGCGTGTGTGCGCGCATAGGGAGAATGAGAGCTGAAGTTATTGAAATGCACCTGGAAAGTAAACAAATTTTCTCTGTAGGTCAGAGGACTGGTTATGGTAATAAAAAGAGAGATGTGGTTAAATTCTGTGGTATTTGTAGAGTTCTCTGGATGAGGAGGAGGAGGAGGAAGAGGCATCTTTGAGTGATGGAAAAAGGGAGCCAGAGGATAAGATGTCTGAATTTGTGTGTGGGCAAATGCACATTTCTCTGCCTCTATCTCAGTCTCCTCTGTGTTGTATGACATTCATGAGCTTGACCTACATGTGGTACGTGCTTGTGTGTACACATGTGCGAATGTGTGTGTCACTCACTCACAAAGTGATGAGATTCTGGTCCACTTTCCAAGACTCACCAGCCACTTTCACGCTCTGACCACCTGGTTGGATCGTCCCTCACAATGGAGTGCAGTCTTTGGATGACAGTCTCTCCACCGTGTTTATGCTTTCATTCTCTGTCAGGCTCACTTACACCTGCCCTGCTCTTCTTCTTCGTCTCCTTCAGTCTGTCATGGCTTCTGCCAGACATTTATAGGGCACACAGAAACTTTATTTACCCTGTAAATTATAAACTATTTCCAGGATTTCACAGGCTTCAGCTGATTCACAATAAATTATAAACCCCCATTTTTTTGGACACCTAAAAGTTCAGTAAACCTCGATTTGACAGAAAAAAAGGACAAGGGGGTTGAATGTTTGCCCTTTCTTGTTGTATATGAAACATGAGTTGCTTAACTTGCACTGACCACAGAACATGTTTCCATTGTCATTCCGTTCATCTCAGATGAGTCTGAGCCAATGATTGATGATTAATATATGGCTTCCTTTTTGCACAATGCATTTTTGTAGGTTGCAGTTATTGATGCAGCAGTGGACTGTGTTAAGTGACAGTGATTTCCCAAGGTACTCCTAAGCCCATGTGTCTGTGTTTATCAAAGTAGAGTGACAGTTTCTTATATAATACTACCTTAGGGCTTGATATTCACACACATTCGCAGATGTTTTCATCCTTGGCCTTAACGCACTGAGTTATACCCTGCTTCCCTGAATCTTTTCATTATATTATGTGCTGACATAACAGGGTAGTGAAATGATGGTGATGTGAAAGGCCTCATACCTGGACCTACTTGCACTGAGGAATAGTTTTTGATGTCACTGTATTCTCTCATGATGTTTGTGATCAGCCACAAAGCATCCTTGCTGACATAGTCTAGCTTTTGTTTGATGCTCCTTTTATACCTAACCTTGACTCTGTTATACCAGTTTCCAGGTAAGATGCTAAATGTGGAATATTCCAGAAAAGCATTGCTTGAATAACCTTTTCAGTAAAGATTAGCCAATACTCATTATTGGTATTGAACCGATATTGGTCAAAATCATTGGATCGGATATCAGTGAGATAAAAATGTAAAATCCAATACAATCCAAAAATCCTATATATTACATGTTTCACTATGCACAGACTATAAATAACAATCAGCAACAGAATTTTAGCTGATTCATGTTTTGGGGTGTTTGTTTATTCTTTATGGGAGAAGAACTGTTTGTTCCACAGTTGGAGAATTATGTCTTTTAAAATAGCTTGAAATGACTAGCACAAATGTATTAAAAGTGTTTTAGTCTGAAAGGTCTAAAATGACTCTATTGGGCTGATAGTAGATACACAAGTTTGTGATATCGGTATCAGTATCGGACACCAAAAGTGGTATCATGTCATCACTACTTTCAGTCCCAGCTGTGTCACATCCTGTGTTTTTTAGTGTAGGAAATACAATTGCTTAGTGAAAACATTATATATATATATATATATATTTAAATACACGTTCACATCATTCAACAGATTACAGATTTTAGGTTTTTTTTTATTGCATTTTCAGAAATGTTCCCCCTGTTATGAATATGGGTTAATACCTTTGGTGTGGTTATTACAGGAGAGTCTCCTAAAGGGATTTATTTGAAGTGTGAGTCTCACAGTTAAATGCAGTATTCATGCAACAAAACACTGCGATATACTGTATGGTAGTACCACTGTGAAGTGACAGTAAAGTGCAGTATTTACAGTATATTTGAAAATAAGTGTAAATCCCTGTAATGTATGGCTATTGTATTGTGAAGTTACAATAATACAGCTGTTGGTTTACAGTAATTTACTTTACAATGACAGAGTGGCCTACCATGAAAGTGCAACATGTAAAATACAGTAATTTGCTATGAAGTTAATCTAACTAGTAGCCAGTAATTTGCTGTAAATGTACAGTTAAATATTTTTACAGTATACACAATAGAAACCTGTTTTATGAATTTAAAAAACATATTTAAGTTAATGTGGATTTTCTTCACTCACTAAGAGCAGTAAAATATTTTGGGATATTCTGTCATGTGAAATAGAAGCTATAGATCCTAAGCAACAGCAAACCAATAAGGATGGATTTAGCAACGTTGGATTATCCTGTTTCATTCCTTTGGTGACTGTCAGCATGAAACATCACAGGCTGGCCTGGTTAGTAAACATGAGTGTGCTGTGTGCAGTTTTCTGATGTTGCATTACAGGTGTTCTGTGCACTGAAGGAAACCCACAGCCCCTGTTGGGTTTATTCTCGCTGCCATTTGGAACCGCGAGCATGCAGCATTGACTTTTGAGGATCACTCAAAGTGGTTTTGATGTGGAGTTTTTTTTTTCTTTCTGTTTCCATATGAAGTAAAAAGAAAAAAAATGTAGCAGCAGGACGTAAGATCGAGAATTTGAAATTGAAATGTGACTAAAAGAAACTTCTTACACAGTCAGAATTTTTACCATTTCCCTTTGGAACGCAGAGATACACACTTACAGATGTAGTTATTTCCATTATTGATTCATCTGAAGATTGTTTTTCTGATTAACTGTTTGGACCTTGAAATGAGAAAATAGAGAAAAGAGACCATTAGTGTCACCCAGAGACAATAACATCTTTTTTTTCTGAATTCTCAGTCCAATAAGGATCCAAGGATATTCAATCAGCATTGATTGGCAAAATGCAGCAAATCTTCACCCTTTGGATCATTTAGCTGGATCAATGACTTAATCTGCTCATCAGTTATAAAGATTTCTCAGTTGTTGATTGATTTTTGGATTCATTGTTATTGAATTAGTGAATTATGAATTGTTTGTTGAAAAAGAGAAACATGGCTTGTAGAAACTTTTCAAGGAAAAAAATCCTTGAAAATCTCACATTACAAAGTAGACAAATATCATAAATTATTAATTCTGTTCTGTTTTTTTTTTACATTTTTAATATAATTATAAATATTCACATTAATTGACTTTTATACCCTAAAGGTCTCTATAATGCATAGGTTTGATGTTGCTTTAAAGGTGTGTGGAGGTGTTTTGTTATACACTTGCAGTATTATTGCTGTATAATGACGTAGGAGTACAAAACACCCAAAGGCGCAAGGTAACGTCCCAGAAAGGCATTTTTCATTCAATGGGAACAAATGGGGATCAGTGAACCTCTGTATATACCACAACATGAAACCACCACATCTTAATTACAGCAAAGGCTGTTTTTCTCTGTCACTGCTTATAAAGGCTGTTTTGCTTAGTCCAGACACCTTCCTGTTGACTGACCTCTTCTCTTTTCATCACCTCAGGGCGCCCAAACGTGGTGGAGGCTGTTCCAGACAACCCCACGTACAACGTAAGCAGCGAGCTCACGCTTGAGGTGAGCCGCAAGGACGACAAGGCCGTCATCACCTGTGCTGTCGACCATCCTTCTCTGGCCCCTGGGGACAAGAGGAGCGAGCATGCTCTGCAGGTGTTCTGTAAGTCAACATGGAGACTGGGAAGTTGAAATGGGGGCAGGGCAGATGCTGATGAGAGAGAGAGAGAGAGAGAGAGAGAGAGAGAGAGAGAGAGAGAGAGAAGAGAGAGAGAGAGAGAGAGAGAGAGAGAGAGAGAGAGAGAGAGAGAGAGAGAGAGAGAGAGAGAGAGAGAGAGGTAGAGGCCAGTCAGATGTAAAAGGAAACCGCAGTCTCCACTCTGATTTTTATTCCTGCCTTGCTCTTCTTTTTATCAAGGAGTATGGGCACATTTCCCTCCTTTGCAGTCTGATCGCTGCATCAGTAATTTCACATTAGCTGCCGGTAATAATGACCACACAGCAGATTAACCTTCCTCTGCTTGTGCACTTGCCCGGAGTTGAGTCACAGTGGATAAGAAGAGCGGGTTATCATTTAAATTGAAGCCTATAAATGGAGCCAGCCTCGTCCGACTCTGTGCCGGTGCTGCCACCATGTGGTCCAGGTTGTGGTACTGCATCGCCATGGTAAACATATGTAATTAGGTGTTATGTCATTGTCGGAGGCAGAGAGAGAGATGGTGACACCTGCAGGATGCAGATGGTCATAGATTGGGACAGGGATGAATGAGACAGTTGGTGCTGTTTCTGTATGGTTCTGAGTCACATGTAACACATGTACACTCACTGTGTGTGTGTGTTTCTGTGTTACAGATTCCCCTATTCCAGAGATCCAGCCTGGGAGTGATTTGCCCAGAGAGGGGGAGAAGTTTTATCTCTTGTGTGTGGGCAACAGCAACCCAGAGTGAGACTCACACACACACACACACACACACATGCTGGTCTTGCATTCTTTGTGTGGACACTCATAGACACAATGCATTTCTTACCCCTTACCCTAACCTTAACCGTCACAGCTACATGCCTAAACCAAACCTAATTCTAACCCTAACCCTCAAGTCCTATATCTTCAAAAAGGCCATTAAAGTTGTGAGGACCAGCCAAAATGTCTTCACATGCTCTTAAGAGATGTACACACACAACCACACACTTGCTACAGAGTGACAACTGCCAGTGTTACATCCCACTAACACAGGCATAATAAGTTTGTTTATTGATTTAAAACACAATTTTCAGCAATAGAAAACTTTCAGTTAAAATGCTGTTAATGCAGCAGCATGTGGAACGTCTGTATGATTACACAGTTTTCCACTCAGCAGGACAGTTCAGTTCATTTCACTACGTCGTGCAATTATTTGCATTTCCATTGTCAAACATCAACAAGTGTACCAGAATAACTGATCTGTATGGTCCCAGCTCTTGGCACGTTTTCTCTGGGTTACCAAGAACAGCTGTTCGACTCCTATAGAGTTAAGCTAGACACACTGCAGTCCATTGACTGTAGAGAGAAAATCATTGCTTATGTATGACAGTAGAAAGGTTGAGGAAAGACAGCTTCATTAACAACAGCCACATCGTGTTTGAATCACCAGTTAAAAACAACATTAACATCATAATGAAACACATTATTGACTAATATGCTTGGAAATTAATCAGTTAGATTCAAATAGAGTGTTGAGTTTATTACACTATGGCAAGGGTTACAGACTGTTTTTTTTTTTTTTTTCTTTAAGACACGTTTATATTATGTATTGTTGGCTACTGGCATAATTTATTTATTTATTTAAATTACATAATGTGTTCAAGAGACACATTACAGACTCAAGCATTAGGTTTGGAGCAACACATTCTCTCACTTTATCATTTTGTTATCTTATAGTCTCTTCTCATGTAATTCATTTCTTTCTAATCTACCATCTCAGTTGTTTGAACATTCATCTACTTATTTCAACTACCTAACTCCTTGGTCAAGATAAAGTGATATAGAAGCAAACCAGTGCCGGCCTGTGTTTGCTGATGATTACAACAAATACAGTATTGCATGTTTGGACAGACTACAACTGCTGCCAATTTTACATCCTGAGGACATCTACTGATGGACACTTAATTCAGGGTCTTGATGCTTTCTTATGTGATCTGTCACCTTCTTCACCTCCACCATGTTTCATAGTCATCATGGACCAGTTCCACCAAAAAATATAAACATGCCTTAATTTGGTTACTGAATAGGTGCCATAAACTTGGCAGGTACAAACAGAAAAAATAAATAAATAAATGAGTAATTAACACTCATGTAACACGCACACGCGCACACATCAGACAACAGCACTGGCATTGTGCTCATACACAGACTTGAAAGCAAACACACACTACAACGTTCGATGCCTGACACCTTCTCTTACAAGTGCTCTCTTGTTACAACATGACACACATAGGCACACTCCGCACATTTATTGAAAAACATTTGCTGGTACAAGCTCTCATGTGTTCACTGATACAGTTTGTACATCATTTGTCTGATGCTCCCACACACACACATGCACACACACACGCACACTGCAACCAGCGTCTTAAATCCTGCCCTCACAAATACACTCTTTCCCCTGGCCTTTCTGCATTATAGATGAACCTCCAGCCAACCAGCACTATTGATCCACTCTCTACCCTCCACCCCTCCGCCTCCCCCTCCTCCTCCCTCTGTCCTCCTCTCCCTGCCTCCCTCCATCATCGGGTAACTCTCTCACTGTTGTGTCACTCACATCTCGCTCGTCTTGTCACAATGGCTCCTTGCCCTACCCATCATCCCACTCTTCTCCCCGTCCTTTCCTATAACTCTCCTCTATCTCACCTCACACCTTTCGCCTCGAAACCCCCTCCTCCCCCTCCTCCCCCCCTCCGGCTCTGCTCCCCTCCATCCCTCCTGTCAGCTCATCACAGCAGTGGTGAGAAATAAGACTATCCTGTTAGGTTGATTGGCGGGTGGAACAGGCTGAGTGTGTGTGGGGGGGGGGACGGGGGGGAGGAGGTGACTGCCATCGCATGTAGATGTTTTAACAGCTAGTGAGGGAGTCGATAAAGTATAGACTGAAGCAGGAACACTGTGCCACAGTAAGGGATTTAATTCCCATGATGACTTGATTTGCTACAAGCTGTGTACTTGTGATACAATCAGACACTGTGGATGGAAACCTCTTTTAAATTTTGTACTGTAGGTTCTTTATATGTATATATAGAGAATAATCTTAGTACATGCTTTTACTCATACTGTTACAAAATGGCTGTCACAGCACAGGGGTTTAGGATCCAGCTCCCTCTGGCATCAGCTATTTCTAAAAATGTGCTTAACTCACTGTACAGGAAAAAGATTTAGATAAAACCAGCAGCAGAGTGGCAGAGACTGTATGTAAAAAACTGAACGATTTAAAGAAAATATTTAATTTCAATCAATGGTTTGTTTTGCAATTTTTGTTTTAAGTCAAGTATCGGTTCAATATTCACTTTAATAGATTTTAAGGAAAGTGAAGGTTTGAAGGTGTCCTACATCATCAAAACTATTCGGTACTATACTTATTCACAATATATAAAATGACTGTAGCTTTCCATTTTGAAAAGTGAAGTAGGACATAAGTAGCAGTCAGCCACCAGGGGGCGGCACTGCTGGTTTCAAAGAGATCCCTGTATAAATGGAGTTCTAAAAGAATACCGTATAAGTCTAATTCTCACTTGGATTATAATGTCATTCAATTTTTTTCCTGGGGAAGTAATGTTCCCAATCACTAGTTTCATTTCTTCTTCTATAAAACATTAAGTCAATTTTGTGGATTATTTTTCTTATTTAGAGGAAAAATAGAGGCGCATATGAGTGGACACCAGTGTTATCGATGGCTGGTATCAGCCAATAGGAGCAGCGTGTTTGCAGGTGGTGTCTTAGAATTTCTGTTTGCAAAAACTGTCAAGGCACTAACCAAATCAAATCACTGAAACTAAAGTGAAATCAAGCGAGGGTCCTGGCCAAGACAGGCAGCAGCACATTTAAGGTTGCACATGGTCAACTATCACATTACAGTAACATTTACAGAATCGTAAAATATGAAAAAGAAATATAAAATATTTATGAGATAAATATTTAACTATCATGAAATAATATATACTGCTTGCGATATGAAAAGTGCATTGTTTAAAATTGTGAGTGTGATTTGACAGTGATTAATTGTTCAGCCACAGTGGTTGCAGAGGAAAAGGAAAACATGAGAACGAGATGTGCTGAGGCAAAAGAAAACAAATCAACAGGAGAGGGAGAGGCAGCGGAGAAAAAAGTGTGGGTGGAGGGGGAGACAGAAAGATTTGGTGACAAGCAGTGAGTGACTGAGACAGAGAGAAAACTAGGCAGAGTTGGTGTATGTATGGGGAGGGGGGTGAGCTAGTGTCCAATCAAATCAGATGCAGGTTGCCCCCCATGGCTGTCAGTCAAAACCCAATCACTGTGACAACAACCTTTCCTCTGACACACCCAGACACTCAGCTCTTTTCCTCCTTCAGAGCTGGCCTTCTCCGAACAACCTCAATGAACGTGACACCTGAAGGCCGGCTCCCCATCACTCTTCTCTTCTCTTCTCTTCTCTTCTCTTCTCTTCTCTTCTCTTCTCTTCTCTTCTCTTCTCTTCTCTTCTCGGTCACATCCTGTGTCAGGTTCAAACCAATAACTTCTGGTATCAAATTCCATTCAGTGTTTCCTCGAAGCCTGTCAGCTAAAAGGAAGAGAAAGAGATTTGTGCCCTACATTCTATTATATTTCCCATCTATTCAATCAGCACGTCTGGGGAGTGCTCACAATCGCATCACTTTGCTTCTCTCGAAGTAATTTGACCAAGTTAAACTCCCCAACACTGTTTTTTTTTTTTTTTTTGTGGTTTGTTTTTTTAAACCTTTACAACTAAAAAGTCGTGCTTAACTTTGACTCACTGCATGAAAGCTTCCCAACTTGTGCACAGTCGGTGCCACAGTTTCAAAAGTCCAGGTGAAATATAACAGTAATTTTGAATCTGTCAAAAGCCTATCGTATTCTGCTCTTTTTGTACTGACACCAAAGCCCTTGAATAGAATAAACCCAAGAGTGAATTAAACGTGCTAACTAGTGTCGCCTCTGCAGCCAAATCATGATTGGGTTTATTCCTCTGTGCCATGGAGCATCAGTGTTGTCCAAAAACTAATAAAAACACATCAGTGAGCCACATCATTGCACTCATGTGGGTAACTGCCTGTTTTGTCTAGAAATGATGCTGGTGAGAGCCGACTAAATTAAAATTAATGTTCTTAAGGTGTGGGAACTGTTAAGTGCTGAATTGTTTTACCAATTGGTTAAATAAAAAATATTAATGCAACTTTGACGTGATATTATATAGCTTCTTATACCCCTAAAGTAGCAGCATTGAAATCATTTGTATGATACTCTGACTTGATTGAGAGTATAGTGCCACTTTCATTCCCACATGTTACACTTTATAATTTTGGTGATTGGTTACAATAACTTTTAAATATCCATTACATTCAAACCATTGTTGAAAGAGTTCACACAACTAGTAAGTGTTCTAGACTGTTTTTGACAAGTGTGTTACAGTGGCAGCACATTTGGACAGTGCAATTGGAGCTCAAGTATTCGATCAAGTTTTCTGTGCATGAAAACATCTTAACAGCTCAAACTCAGAGCTCCACAGATTTGACAACCACAGTGCCACAGACAGGAACTGGGTTGGGAAGTCAGAAAATAATTAGAGTTGGACACATGTATTATTGTTCTTTTCAGGGACTTAGTAAAATAAAACAACACCCGATTTATCCTTCAATCGTCTTTAGCTGTAACAATACTGATTAAATGACAGCTATCACTATGTGTGTGTGGGAAGTGATGGATGACTCACATTTAGAAACCAGCATAAGTTTTGCATTTTACATTACTAATGTAGCACCAACACGGAAAAAGGTCACACCTTGTTAATAATTATAGCTGAGAGAGTGGGGAATACATGACATTCCAAAGAGCCTGTAAGTGCAGTGAAGGGTGACTTCAAGCATATCGTGACTTTTGTGAAGTGTTTACTGACGCATGTGTCCCACTTGAAAAGTTTCCTCCTAAGCAAAGCTGATAGTCGTTAAAAAACGGGAAGCATGATGGGAGTCATCAGCAGGGTCTGCACTCAAACTACCTGTTTTATAACCGAGATTGACTTTTGAGCATTATGTTTAATAACACTACAGCAGTTATGGCCTGTGAATGTGAAGTTAATTGTTCAGTTAATTGCTTATTAAGTAGCACTTGCAGGCAATGGAACACAAAACACAAACGCTGCTGCGTTTTATCGCAGGTAACAGATGATGTCGATAAACACAGTCAGGAAACATTTGTTTTAAAATATTTTCTTTGGATGAGGATCCATTGTTTATTTGCACCATAAGTGCATTTGGGTGGTGCAGTGGTTAGCACTGGTGTCTCACAGCAGAAGGGTCCAGGCTTGAATCAGGCTTAGTGTGGCCATACTGCATTAATTAACACATTTACCTGAGAAATTCCCCCACACTGTTGGCCTCATAGAAGAAATCGTTGCTTGTAATTTTTTGAATTTTTCTCATTAGCAGTACTTTCTGAAACTAAATGAATCCCTTACACAACCAGTGTACCTGAAAGATCACATGGTGCATGTTTTCATATGTGTTAGTATGGATGGAAATGAACTTTCATAAGCCCCTTTTCCACCAAAATTACCAGGAACTTTTTATTACCAAGAGCTAATTTAGCAGAGTAAATAAATTCCTGGTAATTTGTGTAGTTTGCATTTCCACTACACCTCAAAGTCCTCGAGTGTTGTAGATGACGTACAGTCAAAAAATTTAACACACCAGTAGTTTGCATAATTGTTTTTGTTTCGAAAATTCATTTCATATAAATTAACAAGAATAAACTATAAAACAGTGTGGAGGGGGTTGTAAAGGTGTAAAATAGTCTTTACTGACATCACTGTGAGCTGCATCAGCCAGAGACGACGACAGCAGCAGCATTTGTGTGTGTGTGTGAAACCCGCTGTGCTTCTAGACAGATATTATTTTCTTTCTCCGCCTCTTCATCATTTATTCGTTTTGCCGCATCGTGCTTGATGTGCACGAGAGGCCGCGTCGCATCGGAATTCGCTCGTTCGTTCCGTCCGGTGTGCAAAGACCTTTAGAGCGATATGTGCTTTCACATCAGCGTCTCCAAAAGTCTCAAATAACAATAGAAAAAGAAGCTAGATTTGTCACTAGTAAATTTTATTAATTTTATGAATACTAGCTAAATATAGCGACAAAAACATGTGCAAGATCTGTTCCGCACAGCCCCGCCCCCTCCAAAGTTCCTGGTAATCTGAAAAGTCCCTAGTTGCAAGTAGCTAGTACATTTACACGGGTAATTTCGTGGAAAAGCTTCAAGGTTTTTTTAATTATTCAGCTAAATGAGAAAAGTTCCTTTGGTGGAAAATGGCCTATACAGAGATGAAATGCTTGTTTACAATCTGAAGCCAAATTTTTCAGATGAAAACATAGTAGTATGGATGTTGCCTACATAGCCCGTAGTCGGCTGGGCTTGGCTCCAGCTCCTCCTGTGACCCTCAGAGATTCAGAGGTATAGACAGCGAGTAGATGGATAGGTTTCTAAAACTTTGGGCTTTACAGCAACTCCACAGTCTCCCCGGTGTTTGCTCAGTAGCAGGTGTCATGGGAGCAGATCTCTAGCTTTTACTCAGTTTGAGAGTTTTGCCCTGCAGCAAAAGCTTAAAGATGTTGTAGGTTTTGCAGCTCAGAATCATCCGATTAGATGTTTAAACATTGGCCTTAAAGTGTTTGTACTTCCAGCCTTTAGCAGTTTCTGTTAAAGTGCAGCTCGCCCAAGCTGATGTGGTGAGGTCACGGATTCACCCCTGTAGGTGTTTTTTAATATATATTTTGAAGAGTGATTAATCAGTCAACACATTGAGGTTTGTCCTCAATTCCAGTGACATTGTAATTACTGTTACAGTGCTTCAGGACTCGCCCATTTACATAATTGATTTCCTTTATCAAGGCATGTCAACATTATCTCTCTGCCTCACAATCTGTTATGCAGAGTGGATTTTGTGATGCAGCCTTATTTGGAAAGCCAATCTTCTCCTCCATCCATCTATTTTGAGCTCCTTGTCCTTCATTTAATCTTTTTCTTTATCAGCTTTTTTTGGTACTTTTTTCTGCCTGCTCACTCCTCTTCATCCCTTTTCTCACTTTCTTTCCTCTACTGCTTTTATTTTTTTTTATTAATTTTTCCCTGCCTTCATTCCTCCCAGCCTCCCCCCCTCCTGCTCCCATTTCTTTCTTCTCCCTTCCTCCCTCATCTTTTTTTTTCTGTCTCCTACAGAACCTGCCACCCATCGTTTCTCATTTCATCATTTCACATCTCTTTTTATTTTCTTACTTTACCTTTTGCAGGACTCTGATTCTGTCTGTATTTTCTCTTTCTCCCACTTTTCTCAGGCCCAACTCCTACATATGGAAGAAGAAGGACGGTGAGCTCCCCCCTCTGGCCAAAGCCGACGGTGCTTACCTCCGTTTCGAGATGCTTAACAAATCAGATAATGGCGTCTACCTTTGTCATGCGGACAACGGCATTGGCAGCAACCAGGGAGAGTACACACTTCTGGTGCAAGGTAACAAGAAAAGGAGGGAAGGAAAATGAATGTGTGGTGGAGAAGAAATGGAGGAGGGAAGGATGTGATTAAGGATTGGGAAGTCTCCTGCTATGTTTCTTCATCACGTTCTTTTTATTTCTTCTGGCATTTGTTGTTGCTTGTATTTCTTCCATCTTTTTTTTCTTTTCTGATTTACTTTTGTTTCTTTCCTCCTGTTTTTGTTTTTTTTTCCCTCATCCTACCGTGCCACCGTGCTTACCTACATCACCAACTGCTTTTGCAACTGCTCATTTTTGCGCTTCTTTCTCCCTCGCTTCTTTGTGCCCCATTCGTTCGATCTATGGCCATGTTTTTTGCGCTTTGCTTGCCCTTTCCGCCTCCCAAGACCCCATGGACCCACTCAGCGTCACATTTTCCCCCACTGACACTCCATCACCTTCATCTTTCTCTCCGACCTCCTCCAGCTCCATCTCTACTTCTGAGTCCACTCACTCCTCCCCTCCTGACCTCTCCTCCCCCGACTCTTCTACTGCTCCCACCCCCTCTGAAGGCGACGTGTCAACCACCATCTTTGATTCCTCCTCCACCATCACCCTCTCCAACGCTCTCTTCCCTGAACTGCCATTCTCCTCTTCCTCATCCGTGACTAGCCCTCCTCTCTCCTCTGCTAGCATCACACCGTCCCCCACCAGTCCCCCCTCCTCATCCCTTACTCCTCCAGTTTCTGTCCAGCTGAACGGAGTGTACACTTTCACAGGTAAAACCATCACTGTCTCACACATAAACACAAGACTGGGGAAAGGCTTCTAACCCTATTCCCTCTGGTAAAAAAAAAAAAAAAAAAAGAAAGTGTTTAATTCTGTGTTTAAATTGGTTTTTGACCAGTGGGAATATGTTTAATCTGAATTCACTCCCGGGTCAAATGACTCTGCAATATATGCAGGTTTTTATCGTAAGACCTGGGTGAACGTGCTAATCTCTCCTTTGTCTGCTTAATTTTTTTATCAGCAATGTGACTTCTTGTGTCATTTCCAACACAACGCCATTTCCAGCCATTAGCATATACTTTATACGACTTGGGACCACACTTTTTCTTTTTTTACCATTTTATCAATATCTTGAAATTGTTCACTCCCTATTGAATTTGCATGAGAGACTGAAGTAAAAAAAAAAAATAAATAAATAAAAACATAACGACTCTGACATTGTCACTCAATTTTTGCCTTTTGAATGTCATTCAACTATTCAAAAACATCTATTCAAAATATTGACAGAGCATAAATGTGGTCTCCTTGTCAGTCCAAAAAGGTACTGGTCTGGATTTCACCACGTTTGTCTCACTGTTGTCGGTACCGGTTTCTTATTTGGAACAGTTTCAGTCACACCAAGATCTTCATTTGTACTTTAAATGTCAACTTTTAGTCAGACTAACGGATTCAACTCAAAAAATTATAGGAACACACAATGAAAAAGGAAAAAAAAAGTTATTTATGTGGCCTGACCTCAGCTGTTTGATCTTTTTTTGTTGTTTCCCTCCTACTACTGTTATCCTTACATAATCCCTAACCTCCTCACCACTGACACACACTCCCTCCATCCATCCATAAATTCTTCCATCTACTTTTCCACTTGAGAAGATGCCACAGACAACATTGCAGGTACAACTTTTCCATCACCAGTAGTTCAGATTTTCTGTCATCCAAAAGTTTCCTCCACCCATCCGTCTGTATGTTTGTTTGTTTGTCAGTCTGTAGGTCTGTCCACTATTGTCTATCTCTCACTGTAGAAAAAAAAAAGGTCTGGGGGCCCTCTGAACTTCAGAGATAAGGGATGAATATTTCATAAACCTGTCCACCTTGTGCTTTTTTGTTGCTGATATATACACGGACATGCTCAAAACAATCCCTCTCTCTCACACACACAAACGCGTGACACACATTTACACCTCAGCATTTGCACCACACACCACTTTCTATCTCACCAAGACACACACATACTGGCGTGACCCCTTAAGTGGTACAAGTCATTTACACAGTGTTTTACTTCCACTGTGTGTTTCCGTGTTTGTGTGTGTTGGAAGCAGGGAGGGGCTCGGGCGTGGAGGTGTTCTTGGGTCTTGTCTCTGCTACCCTTTGATGCTGACAGGAGGATTTATGGGCTCATTCTTAGTCTCGCCTCGTCAGCATGCCCCTCTCACCTCCACACTAGCCAGCTGGTGTGTGTGTTCCGACTCTGTGCGTGCGCCTGCGTGTGTGTGAGTCTCCCTCCTCCCCGTCTTCATCACCCTCCCTCCTCTCCCTGTCTCCGTATGCGACTGGCCTCTGGTTGGTTGTTGTCATGCCCCCTTTCACTTCTCTAACTGGCTGAAATGTGACTTTTTTTCCTCCCGAGTTGGCCATTTAGCACATTGTTTGGTGTCCCTGCTGGTTGTAATGTGTTCCTTCCCTTCAGTCCTTCCTTCATTACTGACCACAGTTTCAGTTTTGTTTGAATCTCTGGTCTGTCGTGGCTGTTGCTGTGCGTCCAGCATTTTACTGAGTGTTGTTTCTGCCTCTGAATGGTTAAATCCTCGGCCTCTTTATCAGTTTGACCTTTCAAAACATTCACCAAGTGTGAAATGACAAATTGAGACCCGGTGTTTGATCCAAAAGATGTATCAAATTGTCTCTGCATAGATTACTTTCCCCTCCAAGGGGCAAGAAGCCAGAGGGTCTGAAATTACACAAACTATTAAATGTCTGTTGTTGTGGGAAAACCTGAATCTCAAAAAAATGTCCTTCAAATATATTTTTTTATATATCCATTATGAAATCTGAAGTTTAATATCTAATTTTTTACAACACAAAAGTACATTCCCACCAGTATACAGGATACTGATAATACTTTTCTTGGTACTCTTTCAAAGAGTCTAGAAAATAAGACTCGTCCTCTTTCAGAAGATATTGTCATGTATAATAAAACATACTCACAGATGATGTCATATTATGTGTGTATTTCATATGAATTATGAATTTACTCACTTTCTTACCCAACATCAGCAATTTAACAGGGGCTTGATGGGTAAAGTCTAAAATCCTGCTGCATGCTAGTCACAAATTATTTTGAATGGGTGGAGGGTGACACAGTGGCCTCTTTTCTTTTGCCTGACTTGTATCATAACTTGTCTTTGTCTTCCAGAGGTTTGCCTCTGTGCCTGATATATACTGACAAGTGTTTTTCTGCTTCCCCGGTCTTTTCTTTTGTTTTCTTTTCTTTGTGCCTCTTTCATGTCACACTCCCTATTGTTTTCTCTCTCTCTCGCCCTCTTTCTCTATTCCTGCTGCCTTTCATCATCTGTCTCCTGTTTTCCCCAATATTCCTCCACCACTCCTACTTTCCCTCTCTGCTCTCAATCTCTGTCTTTTTTCTGTCTCTCCCCCTTACATCTCACTGCCTCTTCCTCATTTTCTCTTCACTGTTTTGTCTGTTTCTTTTTCATCCATTCTGACTTCACCCTCCTCTCCTCTCCTCTCCTCTCCTCTCCTCTCCTCTCCTCTCCTCTCCTCTCCTCTCAAGACCCCACAGCCATGTTGACCTCCTCGGGGGTGGACCACGCTGTTATCGGGGGTGTGGTGGCTGTTATCGTTTTCATCCTGCTCTGCCTCCTCATCGTCCTCGGCAGATACCTCATCAGACACAAAGGTTATTTGCTTTTCACACTCACCTGTTCACGCACATGCCATCGCATTTGCCACCAACACAAACCGTGCACATGGAGAGAGATGTACATATATAAAGCATGTGCTAAAAGACACAATGTCACATGTTAAAAACCAAACAAACCTGTGCGTATAAATGCAGGGGCAAGCAAAATGCAAATGCACTCACACCTAAATATGAATTCTAAGCACAGGCTTCACATATTTAACTCTCAAAGGAGAATGAGAAAATGAATGGAGTGGATGTTTATTCATTGCCTTTTAATGCATTTGCACACAACCTCCAGTGAGATTAGATTTCCTGACGTAAATAAAATTTCAGCAGACGTTTCCAATATGGGCTTAAAAGTGATGTGGTTGAAACGTACTTGCCTTCTTGCTCATCAAGTCCGCACTTTTTCTCTATTCACTCACCTTCAAAAATTCATCTTAGCAAGATATGGGGAGAGGTTTTAGGTATGGGACACACATGTTAGACTAATAAATTCAATTTCCAAAAGAAACCATATGAACTGTAAATAAAAAAACATTATCCTGAGTCAACTAACCCACAATTTAGTCAACGAAACATACTGAATTTTAAAGATTTACTAGATTCTGATACAATACTGATAATATACAGCAAAAAATAGACAATTACCACCAGGTTGTTTGAAAATTAGTGATAGTCAATACAATCTGTGAGGAACATTAGAGCGGGCCTGAGTTCCTCCCTGCAACCAAAATATCAAAACATGCAGTACAATAAATAACATTTAAAACAATATCTGTACTGTAAACATATACAATAACCCCATGCATGCTTTTCACCAGTATGGAAGTCGGAGCTGACATTATTCCAAACCTGCAGTAACCCGACATCTTCAACCCTCTAATAATCTTCCCCTCACTCTTCTCTATTGGGCACTCAGATACCACTATAATAACATGTAAAATAGACACAATATTAAGCAGTGTTTTTTTGTTTTTTTTTACCTATTATGAAGTGATCACTACACAAGTGAATATGTGTCTGCTTCAGAGCAGCAACAGACAACCCAACGCAACAAAAATGAACTGTCAAAACATAGGCGTTAAGTTTCCACTGACAAAGTGTCTGAGGAAGGATTTTGGTTCCCTGTTCTTGAGTAAAATAACCACACCAGCTTGTCTGTCTGCAACTTTCAGCTGTACCACATGAAATGCTTCTCCACTGCAGACCCGAATTGTTTTTTCTTTTTTAAGAGCGGTGGTGAGGCTTTTTAAGTTTGGTAACATTAAGCACTTCTGACCCAAAGCTGCATTTCCTTGCGTCAAAGCACTGCAAGTTGTGTTAGAAGGTGGATGGCAGTGGGTGGTGTAATAGACAAAACCACCAAACCAAACATAACATAACAAAGCATATATAATATGACACTTTTTTATCTTTAATGGAAATATGTAAAATATATTAACTGACACAAGCAAGTGGTGCAGGTGTAAATAAACTGTAGCTTCAGCCTAACCCTTATTTATTTATTTATGAAAATGAACCAAAATAAATGAATATCAGCCAATCAGTGAAGAAATTCAAACAAGAACAAAGCTAATTTGAATGTATGAGTTCTGGTAGCTTGGTGAAATTTAAATGGTAATTTAATACACACTGTGGCCCCCAGGTACTGCAGTTTATGTATACAGGCTCGCCACCACCAGCAACAGCAACAAAGTGAGCCAGATTCAATCCCCAGCTGCTGTGCCTCCAGCTGGGCCAGAATATTGAACACAGTTGTGCCCCGTGTTCACAGGTGCCAGTTCTGTGAGAGATGTTGCTGCACTAGCGACTCCCTCTGGTTGTTTTTGGCACCTGTGCAGAGATGGGAGTTAAGTGATGGTGGATGATAGCGAGGAGCTCCTCATTGTCTGTGGGCCAACAGAGTGAAAAGCTTGGAGGAATGTTAAAAATAGTAGCCATTTTTGGCGTGATATGAGAGTAAATGGAAATTGTTCTCCTTTTCAAGGTCAAAATTTGCACTCATATCATGTAAAACAAACAAATTAAGGTTGTAGTGTTTTTTTTTTTTTCTGGGGATTTCAATAATATATCACAGTCTTCCTCAGCAAATACATGGTTAACCAAGTGTGGGCAGTCGTTTCCCAACAGGTGGTCCAATTTGTCAAATTCAGGGGAATGATTGCAAACCTTGTCTGCGTTGGAAGATACGTACTCTCTGGCGTCAGATGTAAATTGTCTCCTTGGACATCCCTTGACTGTTCAAAGTCAGCGAGTCCCGATTGATGACTGTGACCTCTTCCCAGTCGATGCAGTGACAGATTCTGCTCTGGTGTTCACTGACAGCAGATGTTGTTGTTGTTACATTGCTGGACTGTCGCCAGCAGCCATAAACAACCTTCAAGTTCAGCACCTGAGTTACCCGATGACACCTAAGTACGGCGACATTTGATTTTCCATGGTCAAGAATGCATTTTTTTAAGCAACACTATGAAATTATTTTTCAAATTAAAATGACACTTTCAAAACAGTATCATATTGCTGGCTGACTGACTAATGGCTTCATGACTTTGTCATCATACAGTGGTAATGTTTAAATTTTACTGCATCAGCATATTTATATCTCCTCCCCTTTGCTACCCCTCCCTCCTTTCTTCTCCCTCCATCTCTGTTTGTGTCTTTCCGCCCACAGGGACGTATCTGACCCATGAAGCCAAGGGCTCTGACGACGCCCCGGATGCCGACACGGCCATCATCAACGCAGAGGGAGGCAACTCTGGAGCAGAGGACAAGAAGGAGTACTTCATCTAGCTAGAGGATGAAGCACTGAAGGAAAGGAGTGACAGCAGCAGGAGGAGGAGGAGGAAAAGTTGGAGGACGTGTGTTAGAGGGAAGGTTAGGAGTGAAGGAAAAAAAAAGAAACAACCTCCATTTTGATTTCACGACGCTTCAGTTCTTCACTTTGTTGGTGGGATGATGGGAGGGGAAGGAAAGGGAAGGAAGGAACTTTGGGCAACGTAAAGTGTTAAGTCTGATCTTCAACTGGTACTACCCTCTTGCATTGATACAGGGACATGAGATTTTGCACTGACATACAGACAAACTCAAGTGACACACTCAAACACACACCCGCATGCACGCACGCACGCACACACACACAGTCAGTTTTCACAGGATTGTTGCTCAGAATAACAAAAATATGTGAGCTTCCTACTAACATGTCTGAATTAGGACACAACTTTACTTAAAGCATTGTATTTCTAACTGTCAGATCCTCGAAAACAAGCAAAATTGTAACTCACATTCCGGCATCCCGACCGCTGCTGACGTGTCTCCTTAACAATTAAACCAAACCAGCTCTGTCTTTGTTCACTTTTTCTTTTTATTCTCCCCATTCTCTCCATCTAACAAGGCAGTAATCTCTCCGTAAACATCCTCACGGCTGATAAATCACGTAAACAAATCACCAACGGACATAATCTCCCTCTCGTCTTTTGCGGCCTCACACATTCTGGTACGAGCTGACAATTTCGCCCTGAACGCAGCACCACGCGACACGCAATATTCATGCAAAAACAGCATTCCTGCCTTGCGCTACAAATCAAAGGGACTTCAGTATACATATATAAATATATATATATAAATATATATATATAGAATTATATAGCATTCTTTCTACTTGACAGAAGATGTGTGGTGTGCTGTAAATACACTCTTTCTCTTTATCCCTCTGCCTCTCATTCTTCTATGTCCCTCTCTATCTCATGCAGTGTGTTACTGCATTACAGTAACGTATATACTCTAAAAAAAAAAAAGGATAAAAAAAAAAAGCCTGCCTGTTTTTATTACATGCGTGGAAATGCTGAGTCAAAAATATCAGTATCTGGGGAAAAAAATATATATAAAAATAACGTTGCAACAAAAACTAACCTTATCTGCAAATATTTGTATGAGGAATGTTTTCTTCTTTTACCCCTGTGCTTTTATTCCAGTTTTTTTTTGTTTTCCAGGGGACTTATGGGAGCTTTTCTCTCATCAGCGTCTTAGTGCGTTAATGTCAGTATTAACAGTTTACAGTATTTATCAGTTTGTCAGCCCAGGAGTGTGTAAAAATCGAATTCCCCACTTGTGATTTGATTTTGTGGTTTTAGGGTTTCAATTCTGTTTGGTTTCTTTGCCCCGCGTCCACTGCCGCCATTTTGTCCCCACTTTTTTTGGCCCTCCTCTCCCTGAAAACTAAACTGTAACAAAACCAAAAGGTGTCGACCTGTTTGGTGGAGCGTTCCTACTCAGCTCAGCTGTTCGTACGTCTCGTGTCCACCTGTTTTCTCCTGACAGCAGAACCGCTTGTCTTGGCGCAGCCACCTGGCGCTGAACTCATTGAGCTGTGACATCATGACTTCCTCAAAGAAGCTGGCACGCAGCCGCTGCCTGAGGGAGGTGAAAACGATTGCTTGCTTTCCACTACAAGGCCAAACAGAACTGCCTACATGCATTATGACAAACTTCCTGGCCAAAAAACAAAAACCAAGAACCCTTTTCTGTGATTGTTCCCTTTTTTTCTGTGTGCGAGTGTTTTTGCAACAGGAACAGTTTGTCAGCCTTCGCTAAAGGTTCCCATTAATGAATGAGCGTTTTATTAAGGCTGGGAGTTCGCCTTGGTCCTGGCAGACTTGGTCCTGTTGTGGAAATTGATTGCAATCTAACTAAAAGGCTCTGGGCTCCAGACTGTTCAAGTTCCCATGGTTTGAGTCAGCGGGCACGATGCCAAGCTGGAGTCTGTGCTGCACCAACACTGAAGAAAGTCCTTTAGCTCTTTCAGTGTCCTCTGCTTTTCCTCATTCCCCTCCTCCTCCTCCATTTCTTTTTATTCTTTAATTAATCATTCAGTCTTTGTCCTGATCCACCTTCACCCTTGTCTCCCTCCCTCCCTCCTCAATCTCTCATCAATGTCTGTTTCTCCTTGCTGCTTTCTCTCTCATTCCAGAGTCCAGTGTTGACGTACATTAGACGTAGCGTCTCTAGGTTTTGCCGACGCATGTTGTTGGGAAGTGTTCTGAAGAGAGATTCTGTTTGCTGTTGTCCGTCTAACCTGTATAGACAGTTATGTCTGATAGTTTTTGTATATCTTTTTTCTCTTTTGGGAATGTTCAGGGATTTGTGATTTTCGTACCTTTCCCCTCATTATTATTATTCATCTCTGTCTACAGCGGCTGGCTGCATTTAAAGCGAGTAGCCCAGCTAGTGTGTCTACAAGATGAAGTGAAGCAGGGTCAGCTGGCTGTTGTGTTTTTCTTTTCTCCTAGAGCTTTTGCTTGACATTGAAGGTAAACTTGGCTTAAACCATGTTTGAATTTTGTTTGGACTTGCACCAGATAACTTTGAGCAGACTCGAGGTGAATATTTTATAATGTTCATAATGCTGGTTACCCCTGTGTTTACCGTTGAAAGCAATCATGTATGCAGAACAGAGGATGGGCTTTTTGTCTCACAGAGCTTATGGTCCACTTTGAAGCAACTCCTTCAGTTTTGTATTTATAACCTGGGCAAATTGTGCTCTGTGAATGGAGAAAGGAATATACGGTACCTGCCTCATACTCAAAAAGTGTAGTGTCTTTTCAAAACTAATGGACCTGTATTTGCCTGTAATTTATTGTCCTGTCCTTTGTCTTAGTTAATGTGCTAGCATGTAGCTTGCATGAGAACCATTTCTGGAAATGTAGATAGTGTTGGAGATGAGGGGTGACGACAAGATTCTCTCTTGAGACAGGAGCAGTGGTCTGCTCACAAGGTGACCCACCACCTCCTGCTGTTCTCTGATCTGCAAACATTAGGCACGATTCCACCACAGAGCTGCAGGAACTGAAAAAGTGAATGTACCAAGAACCTTTTTTTTTTTTCTAGAAACAAAAATGGTTCCTGTTAACATAGATACATGCTTTTCCACTGTGGTGAAAGACCATTTGCATAATGACCCATGACCACAACAAATTGTTCTGCTCCAGTCCACCAGGCGGCAGTAATGTTATACAATGTCACGCAATGAAACAGTGGGGAAAATGAAGGATATTAAGCTGTGCCGCTATAAAGAGACAAGCTCTGGTAACAAAGTGGATGAAAATGAGAGTGGATTTGTTCAGAATGTTCCTGAACTGCTGTATCTCAGATTACTACCACCTCCTGAGCAAAACAAGTTTTGGTGGCTCGGCACTTCCACTCACTTTCTAGTTCCTGCAGTGGAAGCACACAGAGTTCCTGGTAAAATCCCTTTTTTCCTGGTGCTAGTTCCTGCATTAAAAACACACCTAGGGACCAAGTCCCAGTTAAACCTGTTAAGTAGGAAGCAAAATTATTTCCCTTATCAACGCTACATTTAAACATCCTACTGCCACAATGGCACCGAATTGGGCCCTCGTCTGGGAGCAGTAACGACGAGCTGTCACTAGATGGCAGCAAACAGCAGCTTCTCTTGTCCTTCTCCATTCAGACTGAACTTTTCCTGCCCCATATCGCAATTTATCACCAACAGTTCTTTCTGGCAGTCGCACACTTACTGCCACTCGACATTATTTTTTTTTCCAGTACAAAAATAATTTGATTTTAAAAATTACTTTTTTTGTAAAAGGTGTGCATAGTCTTAAATGTAGGACTTTTCAGTTAATTTGATTCATTTATTTGTATTAGTTTATTTCCAAAACTTGAAGGTTAGAATTTTTTTTTTGTTGTTGTTTGCATATTTTATTGTTTCAACAACCATTTTGATATAATTTCATGTACATAGCGTTGCCTTGACTGGATTCTCTTTCGCCCTGCACACACACTTTGGGAGCATGCACATTCACACACACATATGCACAGCAGGCATGATGTCTGTGACTATGGTGTGCGTGTACATATGTGTGTGTATGTGTGTTTGTGTACGAGTGTGAGATGTGTACTAATTGACCCAAACAGACTCCGGAGACACTCTTACGTGTGTTCTATTAGTAAAAATGTTATGATTTCAATGACTGCAAACAATGTCTTTGTTTTCGAGCATTGTTGTTGTTATTATTTTGGATGACAAGTCTTCCTTTTGAATAAATGTCCATATCACAGATGAGAATAGTGCCGTTATGTACGTTAATTTGTATGATAAGCCGGTTGTGTCATCAAGGCAAGAGCCGACCACTTAGTGTGGTGGTTTTGCTTTTGTTGGCTGTTATGTTCACAAACTTTTTTCTTTCTTTCTTTTCCCTTCTTTATTGGTTAAAATACCACTTCTGTTGTTGACTTCAATAAACATGCATTTGGGTTAATTCCACCTGGAATGTTGTTGTTTGTTCCTCTTCTTGTTCAGAAATAAAACAAAATCTGATTTTAAAAAAAACTGCATTTTCTTGTTGCTGTACAAACCGCTTCAAGAAACTGTGACTTAGACCAACATCAGTATCTCTAAAATCCTAAAATTTCCACTTATAGAATTTCCACTTATATTCTGTGATTAATAATTGAATACAAAAAGGCTTGTGCGTGTGTCACCTGATGAGAATAAACTCCTTCCTTCTCATCAACCATGTTTTGCTCTGCATAATTTTTTATTATACTATGAGCTCATAAATCCAGTATGAACGGCTGTTATATTACACTATAAATAATCAACAGGTTCTAAAAGGCCACATTCAATTTTTTTTTCAACTGTGTAGTTAGAGGTCATGTCCAACAGAGGGCAGTGCAATACAGTAACTCAAGCCATAAAGCTTGCTTAAAAAAAATAACAAAAGGTCACTTGGTTATAAATTTAAAAATCTCTTCCCCTCAATTCCATTAAATTTCCTTTCGTATTGACAGCCATCCTTCTCTTATTATTACTAAAATAGATTTTCATGTAATTGTGTAGTGCCTTGTGATCCTTTCTTTCTTTCTTTCTTTCTTTCTTTCTTTCTTTCTTTCTTTCTTTCTTTGTGGTTTCTTCTTATCCTTCCCCTGCATCCACAGCTTCCTCCTGCTCTGTGGGTTTTTGGGGAATATTGTTTCCACGTGTTGATGCTGGGGATGGATTTTAATAATCAGCGCTACATTGCAGATGTGCTGCTATATAATTGCACTGTAGTCGACTGAGTAGTCCCAGTGCTCACACAGCTGAATATTTATAACTCTGTACAGCAGTTAAAGGACTTGGGGGTTTTTTCCCTACAATATTGACTACTCAGTAAATAAAACACATCCAGTCTGTCCTTTG
Source organism: Brachirus orientalis (assembly GCA_016785285.1). Classification (NCBI taxonomy): domain Eukaryota; kingdom Metazoa; phylum Chordata; class Actinopteri; order Pleuronectiformes; family Soleidae; genus Brachirus; species Brachirus orientalis. The sequence continues at coordinate 7,543,458 of JAFBJR010000101.1, read as the reverse complement.
TGATCATGTTAAAAGGTAAGAAAAGTCTTAGTAATGCAAACTTTATTTGGGGATTCTTAAAGCATCTGAAATTTAAAGTATTTGTATGTTACACTGTCAGTCATTGCAAACTTTCAAGTTGCAGTACTTATTTAATCTCTCTGAGGACATACAGATTTAGTAAATTCTTATAAATAACTTATTAAAACCCATTTACTTGCCTTTATTTAATCATTTAGTTTCACTGCTTTTGTTTATTAATTTAATCCCAATGTTCACTCGTTCTTGTGTGCCATTGTCTTCATGGTTTTATTCTTTGACTAAAAATCAGCAAACAAGTTTAGAGAACATAAACAGAAATTCGTAAAATGCCATGTACATGTTGTGTTCAAGCAAAAGTCACATTGTCTTTAAACATTATTGTTTGTGTACAACCACAGTGAAATGGGATTTCAACAATATAAGACAGGAATAGGTGGGTTTTTTTTATATCCCTGGTCCTGGAGACCCACTGCCCTGCATGTTTTAGATGTAGGTCGTTACCAGGCTTCTGCAGAGCTTGACAACGACCCATTTATTAGAATCAGGTGTGTTGGAGCAGGGCAACATCTAAAACATGCAGGGAAGTGGGTCCTCAGGACCAGGGTTTAGACGTACTGTTTCAGATTCATTCTCAGGTTCAAAGTGCAGTTCTGGTTGCGGCCGCTGGAGCGCCCTCAGCCTCCTCATCCTCCTCCCTATGAAATCCTAACGAAGCTTTGGAGCAGGGAGGCGGTGGAGGGGGGTGGGGGGTGCCACTGATTGGAGAGAGAGCGAGAGAGAGAGAGAGATTCAGTCTTGTTTAAATGGGAATCCATAGGAGGTACAGAGAGGAAAAAAGGGACACAGATTGAGAAATCAGGAGAGCGAGAGAAGAGAGAATAATATGGCAAAAAAGTAGAGCCAGGTTTATTTTACGCACAAGAGAACTGGAGAACGTGTTAAAGAAAAGAAAGAAGGAGAGAAGAAAAGAAGCACCGGAATTTTTCCATTCATGTGTTTTCTCCCAATTTGTCTCCGTTTTCTCTCATGACTCAAAGAGGATTCCGGCTAAATTCACCAGGTCGAGAGGAATTGATGGTGTCTTTTCGGGGAAGCAGAGCCGAGGGGAGGAATCTGAATGCGCTCGGCTGAACCATGCCAGCTTTGTGGATCATAACTTTGGCCATCACTTTGAACCAAGGTGAGAGATGTTTGATCCCTGAAGGTGAAAAGTGGCAGCGCCACAAAGTTTTCAATCTGCCTCAGTATCTTTTCTTTTTTCTTTTTTTTTTTACTTTCTTCTACTATCCGCTGTGCGCACGGCGTCTTTGCGCTTTGTGTTTACTGTGCGCCTGGCACCGTGTGCACACGCGCGTGTTTGTAGGCGCGTGAGTGTTTGTAAACGTGTTATGCTGTTGTAGATTTGTGCTGCTCTGGACATCATCATTACAGCTCAGTGGCGCTGAAGAGTTAGAGTTATGGGATGCACAGGGTCTCTGAGGAAATGGGATTTAGACTGTAGTAACAAACAAACAAACGCTCCAGACATGTTGCGTTCATTTCGTTTTACTTCAGTTACACGTTTATGAGATGTGCCGCGACTGCGCGCGACATTGTTGGACGTGACCTTTGAAATGCATGAGCGGATAAATTTGGTTGACACATAACAAACGCAGTGTGGGTCAACGGAGGAGGCGTGCACGCGCACTTATCTCTCTCTTTTTTTTTTGCACATCTTCTTTCTCTTTCATAAACACACACACACACACTGCGCATAACCTGCCAGCAGGGGATGATAGATGAGACGAGGATGCTGTGCACAGTCTGGTCGCTGGGTTTTAACATGAGTCACGCCGGATCAATTTCCAACGCACGCGCCCACGCACGTATGGCACGCACGCGGATTGCATCACTTTGTGTCGATGTGTGTATATATATATATATATATAGAGAGAGAGAGAGAGTAGAGACTAAAGACAAGTATCTTTTAAAATATAAAGTGTGTGTGTGAGTGAGAGACCCAGTGTATCCTCCTCTTAGCATGCAAGTGGAGTCTCGCATACTCGTGCACGTGCTCGTGCTCGTGCACACGGCCTCGCCGCGTGCGTCCAGGTGCCAAGAAAAATTCATATTTTACCGTAAAGGCGGAGACATATTCACTGAACTGGAGAAGAACCCCATTACTAATATTAATGTCCCTGTTTATCGATCACCTTGATAGATTACCGTCTCCCCCTCTCCTGAGTCCTGCTGTTTCCACACACACACGCGCACACGCACACCACAAAGGCTACAGCAAGAGTGCGCGTGTGTGTGTATGTGTGAGTTTGTGTTTGAGGGCAATCACGGCTCCAAAGACAGAGCTGATGAATGATGGTGGCCTGATATGGACACTTCAGCCTTGTGTGTGTGTGTGTCTGTGTGTGTACCTGTCTCAGCACCTGGGTCTCCAGTGATGAACCATGACTGTTATCTACACAGACAGACAGACAGAGCTGAGCTAAGCAGACCACCTGAGTGGAATAATGCAGGATGGAATATGTCGAATATATTATTTTGAACAATAAGCTACAAAACAGTGACACATGGTTGGGGGGGAAATCAGCACAAAATCAGCACAAAGCCTGACCATGTCTAATCTAACCATGTTTAAAAGATGAATACATTCATTCATTGTCTACCACTCACCTACAGGGGTAGGTGAAGTCAATCAATGAGAGGCAGTGTGCAACCTGGAGAGGTCCATTAAAAGACTACATCACAGATACAATAATATTAGTGTTCTGTTTCTGATCTTCTCTCTTTTTTTGCTCTTGTATTGTTCTGATTCTGGTTGATTCCATTTTGGTCCTGAGTCCCCTGATAGTGATGAACACAGTGCAGATTAATAGAACAGAGACAGAACCAAACAGAACAGCAGATGGCAGAGCAGAAACCGATACGGAACACAAGGGCAGAGAGAACAATAGAGGACAGCAGAGAACAGACAGAACAGCAGAGACGGAGCAGAGCAAAACAGAGACAGAAAAGCAGAGACCAGGGAGAGGCCACAGAGAACGGATGCAGAACAGCAGAGAATAAAGACAGAACAGCAGACAGCAGTAAAGAGGAGCACAGAGTCAGAACAGCAGAGAACAGAGCAGCTGGAACCGAGCAGAGCAGCAGATCAGTTTCTCCAGCTGAGCCGGTGTAAGCCTGTAAATGTGATCAGAGTGAGGGCCTAATGTGTGTTTACCCCCTGTTTGGACTTCCAGGTGTCTGTTGCCTGCTTCTTTCCACTGACAGCTCTGACTGTGTCTCTGAACAGCCTGATTTACTGCTCTCTCCACAAACACAGGCCATCTACATCGCTGTGTGGTTGACCGCATGTCTGTGGGCCCCAGTAATTACCATACGGCCCTCTATGTGTTTATATATACAGCATATATGTGTGCGCGTGTGTTGCCAGCGTGATCCGACCCAGACTGCGCTGCCAGCTTTGGTCTAACCACAGACGAGGAAGTCTGCTTCTCTGTGTTGATTCTTGAGCAGCACTTTTGCTTGAGCCGAACTTTTGTACAGCCCGATCATGCAAGCAAAGCAGTTCTTGCACTGCAAGCACCTGTTCTATCACACAGACACACAGACACACACACACACATTTCCCTTTCTCTTTTTCTCCCATCACAAGTAAAGTGCAGAGGCGCAGATGAAAAGAGACAGGCAAAAAGACAGAGAGATGAGGCAGGGGGAGACGAAGAAAGGAAGAGACAGCGGGGTTCATTCCTAATCTGTTGACAAGAGGGGATGTTTGAGGATAAACAGCGGCAGAGCAGGAGCGCTCAGGAAGCAGAGAGAGAAAGAGAAAGGGGCCCCACTGGCTTGAGTGTCCAGCTGGACCATCAGCATTTAATGGTTTACAACATGATGCACACATTGGGCTCAGGAGGCTCCAACAATCCAGCAATCCAGAGAAGCGTATGCCTTTTACTTTGGATTTTCCAATTTGCTGTAATGTAGATGACTGACAATATTTAGTACAACTTCCGACTGTAAGAGTTTGTTTCAAGATCCGTCTCAACTGCTGTGCTCACAAACAGTCCAATCATCTCTTTCGGAATCATGAAAAACAAAAATACTCCTAAACGGTGAACTGAAAAGTTAAGTCTTAACTGCATTTTTGGCATATTAAGATTAAAAGAACTGCACCACAACACACGAGAATGGTACATACCAAAATATTTTTAATAATGACAGTGTACTGAAACTCGATATCACTTATTTTACCTGTACTATCCCATTTAAGAATTATTTCTGAGTAATGACTCAAGACATTATTGGAGATATTGCATCATTTCCAGAATGTGTGTAGTGTGTGTGTAAGACCTGGGTTCGCAACCCAGTTGGAACAAGGGTCTTTCTTCATGGCGTTTTTGTGTTCTCCCTGTGTGTGTGGGTTTTCTCTGGGTTTTCAAGCTTCCTCTCACAATCCAAAGTCATGTAAATTTGGGAATTAGGCCAGCTGAAAACTCTAAATGTCATAGGTGTAAATTTGTGAGAGTGGATGGTTGTTTGTCTCTATATGTGGCCCTGTGATGGACTGGTGTGGAAGAAAAAAGTGATAGAAGATGAGACAGATAAAACAAAACAAACATCAATATCAGCTGTCTGCCAAATTATTATTTTAAAGTATTAGCCTGGAATTTCACAATAGGTGCAGTTTCCTTAAGATGTATAAATCATCAGTGCACAGTGTAACTAGTATTTTATCTATGAAATGTCTTCTTGTTCAGACCAAGTACTGGAAATATGTCACTTCATTAGTCATTTGTGTTAGAACACGCACTGTTCCACCTTAGCTCTAACTCAAGACTTCTGTCATTCCACATGACATTTTAATTAACAATTAGCAGTGGACCAGAAGTAATGGAATGACATCTTGCTCTATGACTCCAGAGTGAAAGAAAATACATCCAGTACATGCAAGTGAGATATTGATTGAAAAAATGCACCACTAACATTGTTCAATCCAAAAAGCAGTTTAACATCTTGGTGGATTTCATCATTGGAAGCACCACTGATGAGCATTTCTTGCATGAGCAACCTCAGGACGAATCAAACTCCCAGCCTTGGCCATTAGTGCCATACTGAACTGATTGTGCCATAAAAACAAATATAAAAGGTTGACTAACTCTGTGTCTCTAATTGGGTGGTAAAAAAAAAATCCCCTTCAATATGAAGCCTTGTACTCTGAAATGAAGATAATTAAGAATGACATGAAAAGTGCAGTTTAAGAGCAGAGCAGAGGTTCAAGCAGTGGCAGTGGTGCAGTTAAGTGTGTGTGTGTGTGTGTGTGTGTGTGTGTGTCTGTGGGTATGTGTTTATGTGCGTGCATCATCCAAAAAAAACCCCTCCACTATCTGACAGATACGATCTCCTTATGGCATAGGAGGCTTTATCTGAGCTGAGAAGGAACATCAATTTAAATAAATAAATAAAAAATAATCGCCACAATTAGTCATTGGTTAATTTGCAGCAATGCAAATCCTCCTTCAGCTCTTCCGCACAGGTTGCGTGTGTGTGTTCTCCTCATTTCCATACGCACATACAGCGCACATGCCTGATGTTCCATTCAGACTACAGTATATAAGGGTCCGTGCATTACTGTAAACGCCTGTATACTCTGTGTTATATTCCATTACAGCAGTGATTTCTCACCAGGCGTTCACCATCTTTTAACTGTCCTTGTATTCTTGAGCACTGAATTGTACATGTGTGGGTCCAGCGGACCTCCTCGCTTCATCTTAAGCAAGTTTCCATGGCTGTTGTCGTTTACGACCAAATAAGATTCTGCCACCAACTGGACTGGAAAGTGTCATGCTACAGGGAGCGTGCACAGGTGACACTTTGAGTTTGAGAGGCATCAAACCGGAGGGGTTCAAATAAATGTCCGTGTAGGGCCTTTGCAGTCCACCATGGAAATGAGTAGATAACGAAATCAATGTCATGTGGACACAGGTGGACATTAAAAGTCTGACCAGACCCTGGAAGACCAAAGAGAACGTGCAGATCCTGACATTGTTTGGTATTAGACCTGACCCCCATCAGTCTACCTGATCTGTCGGGCTGAGTAATGGAGGACTAAAAAAGAAGAGGAGGAAGTTGAAAACAACAAATATCAGGCAGTACATGAGGGTGGACAAGAAGACAAAAGATGAAGCAAGGAGAGGCATTTCAAGTGAGAGCAGGGCAGAGGAATGGCAACAGTCGAAGGAAGAGTGAGGAGAGAGGGAGGAATGATTGTCAACAGAAAGAGAGTCGGAGGAGGACGGAGGGGAGAAGACGGAGAGACAGAAGTGGTGATGCGGTCAGGAGAAAGTATTGAAAGAGCAGGGAAAGAGGAGACATGTTATGGTATGAGGAACAGGGATATTATTTGTGGAGAGTGTTGAGGGGAGAGAAGGAGGTCAAGGGAGAAATGTTGGAGCTCAACGGAGGAAAGGGATGCTGAAGTGAAGGCCAGATAAACAAAGGGAAATGAGAGGAAAAGAAAATTCATTTGGGTGGAGTATTGGGCTGATCAGTTCATCGTTTTAAAATCCAAACATCAATTTGAAACAAAGCAATTCGCAAAAGTTCATCTCTGCAAATTAAAAATGCAATACAGGAACTACTGTATATTTAGCTCCATTATGTTTCAAATATTTTACACAGTAAATATTGAATTGAAGCTTGACTTAAGAAATATTTCGCTGGTATTAAGGATGATAGTGGAGACTGTAGGAGGATGGAGGAAACAAAAAGTGGTGTTTGAAAAAGGAGAATGTAGATGAGGGGGAAAAGAGGATGAGGCCTGAGACAGAGGAGGAGGAGGAGGAGAAAACAAAGGGAGAGAGCAGAGATTGATGTGCATTAGGGTTTTTTTAGGCAGGATAATAAAGGAGGAGGTGAGTGGGGAGGAAAAAAAGGTGAGGGCAGGAGAGAAAATTAAAGGAGGAAGAGGAGTGAAGGAGTAAAGACAGAGGGAGGACATGCTAATGAGGGAGAGGTAAAAAAAAAAAAAGATGGGGGGGTGCAGTTGTGTGGATGAGGAGGAGTGGGAGCCAACAGGAGGGAAGAAGGAGGAGGAGGAGAGATTTATGTGTGGAGAGGGAGCAGAGGGAAGGAGCCAGGCCTGTTATAGATGAGGCTCTCCTGGGAGAGCAGCTCCTGGAGTTCTCCAGGCATTTCCAACGTATTTCACCACCGGTACGAGCTGCACGCTGCATTGCACAAAGCACTGCCCTCGCCAGAGTCCTCAACCCACTGAGGATAAATAAAGCCAGTCCCTTTCACTGCATGTGTCTTCAATAAAAGTGATAGAAGGCTGGAAGTAACTCTCAGTGGGAGTGAGAAGCCAAACTGGCCATCTTCTCCAAGGAGGAGCTTTCAAAAAAAAAACAAAAGAACATCAAATGTAAAATTCACCAAAGAGTCATAACATTGTTTTTTATATGTGAAAAAAAAATGTCAACAGGAAGGGCTGTGAGATCAAACCGTCTGAGAGCGGAGGTAGTTTATGTTTCTGCTTCTCTCTCTCTTTCTATGTCTGCCAATGTTTCTCGCCCGCTTGCTTGCTCGCCCATGTCTGAGAGCCTCATATGTAGAGGTGAGATAGAGAGAGAGAACACTTGAATGGGCCTCCCACATAAAATCCATTCAGAGACATCTTGAGGAATAAGAATGAGAAATTGTCCGACGCAGTGAGTCAAATCAATCTGATCCATTACAAGATCGCTATCAGAAGGTCCCCCCCCCCCTTGTCTCTGCCTCGGATTATGCATGCTGCTGGGTAAGTGTGTGCACACGTGCGTGTGTGTAATACAATTATTCAATACCTTACGCAGCACCCAGTAGCATGTAATCAATGAAAGAATTGCTCAGTTAACTCGTGATTACTTGAATGCCAGAATATTAAATTCAAAGGGCTGGTATCTGAAATAAACATGAACTATAAAAAGACAGGAAATGATTCTCTGCAGTAAACACCACTGCTGACAACTCCCCTGGAGCTAATGCTAGAACTAGTCAACATCCAACCAACCAACTAGTGTTGAATTTAGCAGATAATCCAACTTCTCATCGCAGTGTCGCTCACTCAGGCCAATCACAAATAGAAACTTCATGCTGTAAGAATGTTAATACTGACTGGTTTCCTGGCTTCATTCAATTCAGTTGAAATATTTGAGACAATGCAAATTTCCTCTCTCATTCTCTGCCCTCTCTTTGTTTGCATGGCATTTTTGCATTGACTACTCACATGGGATTAATGCTAGAACTAACCAACAGCCAACAACAACCACCAACAGTGCATCCAACAGCTTGAATCAGTGTCACTCGCTCGAGGTGCACACATATAGAAACTTTCTTCTTTTACTGATACGACGTCAGGACACCGAAAGAATCTCAATGGCGATTGGTTTTGCAATGTTGCATCGTACAAATGATTTCGAGTAATGGCATCGAGTAATTTACATAATTTAGCTTGAGCAACTGAAGCAAATAACACAATTTTGCATCTTTGCAGGATTTATGTTGGCTTGTGTGCCTGAAGCTATAAAGTCATCATTGTATTTGCTGAATTTTTGTTTACTGCCACCTGTCTGTCTGTCTCTTTCTCTCACACACATGCACAGTGTTGACTGAAACAACACGCATTAATTAGAGCACTGATTTTGAATCGTACAGTTATTAGTAGCTTAGCTCTTGGATTTACATGCATATGTTTCATTAATTCTGCCTGTATGTAATGTACAAAAAAAGGATGCGTCTATTTCAAATTGTGTGACCATACACACCCAGTAGAGGATGTTCTGATATAAGAAAGAAGCAAAAGGGAGACAGTGTCTTACCAACTTGTAAAGTCTTTCCTTAAAAAGCTCTCTGTTTTGTCTTTATCTGAAAGCTTTCAGAGGACGTGCATAGATATTATCAGTAATGAGAGCCTAGTATGGAGAAAAAGCCTCATCTATTTCCATACATGTAGCTATATAACCTGAGTAATTTGCAAATTATTTCATATTAAGAATCTTCTTGGAGGAAGGAGACACACCTGCTATATTTAAAATGCTGCATTATTTGTTTCATCCTCACATAAACAAAGCAGTTACAAAAGTCTATTAGGACTTCATATATAATTCAAAGTAAAGCCTCTGCTATTGGAAGCATTTGTAATATTTAATACCATTCCTTTCAAACATGCAATGCATGATGATCATAATCCTAATTTTTCACACCCTGCAGAATGAGTATGCACTGGCTCGACTTAAATTAACACTTAGGGCCTTCCAATCTTCCTCAGAGAGGATTTTCCAAACTTATTCCGCTTATCAGAAGCCGAACTTGTGTTACTAAATGATTTCTTTGCAGGGGAACTAGAGTTTTTAAAGTTTCAAGATATCCCTTCATCCCTTTTGTTATTATTTCTGTTCCTTTGGTGGATTTTAAACGGTGATAAAAGAAGCAGCGGCAGTTTAAAAGATGGAGATGGACAACATGATTACAGATGATGAAAGCTGGTATCCATCACCACCCACTCTGTTTGTGTTTCCATCCTCCCCTCTCTCTCCCTCACGCTCCCTCCCTCCCTCTCTCTGTCTCTCTCTCTCTCTCTCCCCCCCCCCCCTTATGTTTTAATGTAAGTCGATAACTATCAGGAACTGATAACACCCTATGGGCTCTGCTCCGCGAGGCTCGGCAAGGCTTGATGAGGCGAGTAGAGGAGAAAGGAGGGAGTCGGGTGAGGCGGTGATGCCGTTTGTTGGGGGGGGGGGGGTTGGTGGTGACACTATCTCCCCTCAGTGAAGCCTGATATGCTCGGGTGCAGGAGATAAGCTCGCAGCTCACAGTGGTGGCAGTAAAGTGAAGAGTAGCAGTGACATTACATTGTTTGTCTCTCTATTCCATAATGGTGTCACAGGTGGATATTATATCAGACTGACAATTTGCTTTGCTTTACCAAGACATTAACATTTGTTGTTAAGTGCCATTTTACTTGTCTTCTCTTTGTAATAGTGCATTTCATTTACAGTTAGATTCAGTTATAGTTAGTTATTTTGTTTAATGTAAGTGCCTCAGTAATTCATGACAGTGTGACTCCCTGCACAGCAACTGGACCTTGAAATTAAAGCAGCTAAATAGAATGAAGCCTTTGTTAATTTTCTTATCTATATGTGATTCCCTCACTGTCATATCTCAAAATGTCTTCCATGTGAAGAAACTGTTTTATTACAAAAATCTATTCCCTCTGTGATATCATCGGTGTCCAAGTGTGTGCGAATGTGTATGTGCTGTGCACGTGTGTGCAAATTCACAACATACGCCAGCCCACAGGAAAATAAAAGATGGGGCGAATGAAAAATAAAGTGGGGGGGAGGAAGCAAAGACGCAAAAGCAAGCGTGTTAGGGAGAGAGAGCGAGAGGAAAAGATAATTTCTTAGCTCTTCTTTTAAATAAGTCTGTTTCTATAGCAACCAGCCAACCAGCCACTGGAGAGAGAGAGAGAGAGAGAGAGAGAGAGAGAGACGAAAGTAGGGGTGCACCAGAGAGAGACAGAAGGAGGGATGAAGTGAAAGAGAGAGTGTTTGTTACCATAGCAACGGAAGAAGAGGGAGGAAAAATGACTTGGAAAAACTTTTAAAAGAAACGTATAGGAAGAAAATGAAAAGGCAAGATAAGCAAAGAAAGAGTGAATTTACAGCACTGCAGTTAATGGTTGTGCAAGTTAATTAAAAAAGTGATTAATTGCTCCTTGCTCATTGTAAGAAAAAAACTATTATATAACTTTTATTATAGAAATGAATAGTGGGGGAGATGTGTTTCAGACATCCAGGGTTGACGATGCTTATTCTATCACTAAATCATTTGAGGGTGACTAACAGTGTATATCCAGAACGTGGAATTGAGAGAAAACAGGAGTTACATTGTCTATTGTCTACGTTAAAATACTGTTATTGTACAGAAGCTTCAGCTGATTAAATCTGATTCATTTCTGATCATATAGAAATGGATGTTGTCTCTGTTGTCTGGGAAGTGAAACCTTTGCAGAAACGTCTAAAACCTGTATTCTCTTGAATGGCCATCAGTGCAGTACTCTTGCTCTAAAAGACAAGATTGTGCTGGTCAAAATATTAAACGTGAGGCTTCAGAATAGCAAGGTATGCATTTCACACCTTAGATTCGCACAGAGAGACTTCTTGACAAAGGTTTTGGAGGCAACTCTTGCAGAAATTGCATTTATAGATTACAAAATATTATATATATATATATATGATAATATTTTTTCCAGAATTATATTGTAATAATAAATAATAATAAATGTAAGCATAAGATGAAGATGAAGAAGATTGTTTCCTTTATTTGTGGTTAAGGTACCAAATATGAAGACAGCTCATTTGATATTATGTTATGTTTCTGTAATAAACCAGTCAAGTACTGTAAATGACTAAACATAAGCATAAACACTTTAACTATATTTTAATGATAATATGGCCCTGCAAAAGATTTGTTGTCAGTGAAAGAATTGTTATTGCCATTTTTATAAATGTTGCAATACATTATTTCACTATTTCTTGTTTATGTTATAGTACAAAATGTAACTTTCATACATTTGCTCTTGAAAAATGATTTGTGTAAGCATAATTTCTGTAGCAGACGAGACTGAAAGATTGATTTCAAATGAACATGCAAGACCTAACTTATAGGTTGAAAAGTTTTCAACTTTTAATTTTAAGTATATTCAGCAAAAAAAAAAAAAATGAAGAACATTTCTCTAAGGACCGCTGAGGATTTTTTTTAAAGATGATTTTGTTAGTATCATATGGAGGTTTTTGCGGACAATGATGAAAAGCAACCACTGCCCCCGTGACAACATGCACCACTTCAGTAGTCCTCGCAGTAACTGACTTTAGGAAATTCTAGTTTTTTACATTACTCACAACTAAATAAATAATCAAGTACAAATGTATTGTTCAATGCTGTGAATGGGAGCAAAAACAGAAGGAGCAGTGTGAAGTGACTGCACTGTAGCTGCTCAAAGTGAGGCCTTGCCATGATAATAGTGGGTCTGTCGGCTTCCTGATTGTCCATTCTCAGCTCCTGACCACACGCGACCTCCATCTCTGTGTGGAGAGGGCGAGTGAGCTATCAGAAACACAGAGAGTGACACACACACACAGAGAGAGAGAGAGAGAGAGAGAGAGAGAGGGAGGGAGTGGATTGATTGAGAGTCCCACAGGTTCAGACAGATCTGACCGCAGAGGCCTTGATCTGTTTCCATGAGAGCAGTGAAGCTACATGATGATCTGAAATAAGAGCTGACAAAGGTCATGTCAGGGTACAGTGACTGAATTCTTTATCCTAAACTGGTAATACAGTGTGTGTGTGTGTGTGTGTGTGAACTGTTAGTTGCAGCTATGTGTTTTTCACTATATCAAATGATGGACTGCATAAATAAATTTAAATCATTTATGTATAATTTTAGTAGGTTTATTAATGCATTCAGTACTGTAGTACGGTACCTGCCTCTTTCCTGAGCGTGGGATTTTACATTCAAGCAAAAAATGTAATTCCAGCAAACAAAATTCTATTCTGTGCTCAAAAGCTATAGTCGTAGTTTATCATTATCCATATTTACATACAATATCCAACATTCTCACAGAGTTTTACTCATATTTGCCATGTTTCCATATGTCCATGGCCTTGTCCAGCATCAAAATCTTCAAAATCTTGACAAAATCTTCACACTCTTTGGTGTCCCTTCCTTTTTCAATGAAAGGTAACCCAAGACAAAGTAACATAGTGCCAGTACCTTCTCAGGCTCTAATGAACTGATATAAGTAGACAGTAGGTCTAAAATATTTTTGGAGACATTATTTGAAGGTTGAAACACTACATGGTGTTGCTTTAAGATACTTGCATTGGAGCAGTCTGGCAGGTAAACCTGTTCAAAAAGTTGACTGACTCGTTTCCAATTGCCAGTACATGTCAGCATGTGTTTGTGACACATGTGTCTTATAGTGAATACGCTTTTATATCATTCAAAAGATGCAGACAAATGAGGACTGTGTCCAGCACTTCACCTGAGAGTCTTGTTTTCCATTGAAAACTGTTTATTGTAGAATCATTTTACCCAGGATTAAATGCCAGTTGTAACCTTTTCCATTTCAAGTTACAACTGGCATTTAACCCAGATGTAAGTGGGTTTTTAGGTGAGTTAAAAAAAAAGGCTTAATTTACACAAAAGCTTTAGTAGACAACCATGTAAAAAGTGAACTTCCAGTTATCTATACTTGGTAAAGTTTCTTTTCATGACAAAGCACATAGGCAGCCCAAAGGTTATTTTGTTTTGAATTATTAAATTGTTAGTGTGCTTTGTGAAACTCATCAATGTAAAATGCTTTCACTATGAATCTGTACGTACTGAATCTCTCCACAGCTCAGAAAACACCTTGTAGATTTATCCTTTTAAACAGTTCATGAAAAGTTACCTTGTTATAACACTGAACTGAGCAGAGTGAAATTATTAGGGAAAGACTTACTGACTATTCCCCAACACGGTTACTTAATCCCTTGTAATTAGTCTGCTTGTTTGAAAAGGGGAATACACAATTTCTATCTCCCCGTCTTTTTGCTCTAGACTTAGAAAATAAAATTGCTGTGAAAAAAAAAAAAGATACTCAGCAAAAATATCTTCTGTGAAGCTTAATGCCTGTAAACATCCACACAGCCTTATTTTGAACAGCAGTTATGATACACAGTATGCAGTCATTAACGACTTACAGTCCTCACACTGAGTTGCATAAGTCTTATTATTTTCCAAGAAGAACAGTCATTATAATTAGTGCTTAATTTGGGCCACTTTCTCTGCATACAGGAATCTTTTTTGGATTTGGCGTCGGTGAACTCTGACATTAGACACGACATCACAAAATTGTTTATGGTTTATTTCATTTTCTTTTATGGGCCATTATTGTTTGGTAAATGAAACAGCAGCAGAACATTGTGAATTCTGGCTGAGCCCACACAGGACAGCTGTCTATTTTAAGCTATAGCTGCTGGCCAGCGAACCATTAGCCTGTTTTACACCGATAGCAAATAGCCATTAGGCGTAAATGCAAGCCAGTTAGCCAAAAGCCATCTGCCGCACACAGCAATTATGGCACTTTAAAGTGCTGTTGGTAATATAGTAATTATGACTTGAGCATGCATTAATGAGCCAACACAATAGTAACTGCATCTGGGGAAAAGGGTGGATTTTCATTGATACCTGTTGTAACAATCTGTCAAGTGGAAGCTATGAATAATGATGTTTGTTAGGGTGTATTATTTTGAGCATAAAACAAAAATAATTTTTGCAACAATTTCAGTACTGTACAAAAGCAGTTATGCACTTTTTCCTTTCTTTGAGCTCAGCTGCAATAGCCGATGAGCCTCTAAAGCAGCAGGTGCCGACTGGAGTATTTGCTTAGCTATTTGCCTACTAGTTATTATTCAGGCACAAAACAAAAGTTGTATAGTTATAGAGCCCCGGACGTTGTGTGAGTCAGTTTGTTTACTCCGTCAGGGTGACAGGAAAGGTGTCAGTGCCAGTTTCAAACTGTCAGAGGTCACTGCACTCTATAAATCTATGGCGATCACACAATATATCACATAACGTGACAGACCGAATGTATCCGACCCATACAATGCCACCAGGTGCTTTTCACAAAAATGGAAACAAGCAGAGTAGATGTTATTACAAATCTGCAGTAACCCAACATTTTCAACTTTCTGATAAACTTTCCATCATCCTGCTCTGGAGGACACTTTAACATTGCAAAAAGCATGTAAAGCATGCAAAATAATAAAGGGATTACAGTTAAGTCTGGAATTCTGATTCGGTACCTGATATGGTAGTGATCACTTCACAAGCTGAATCCATTGTTTGTGGGTTCTCATCGCTCTGTATTCTATGCTGGCTTCAACTATGTTTTACTGCAGTGGTCCAACTTTGCCATTTCCCAGGGTCTTCAGTAAATGCATTCGCTTGTCCATGACTGTTTTGCCATCTTCTCTTTTTATGAAAGCAGCCACCAGACAAGTTACTTGGTATATTGCCTGAAACATACACTCTATGAAATAGCATGTTTGGCCACATATGTTAAGTTATGAAATTCAAGTGTTTAGTCAGGCTTTGGTCTAGACCCTTTATCTCCAATGAAGGACAATCTTAACGCTCCAGCAAGACATTTTGGACATTGCTGTGCTCCCAAGTTTGTGGCTACAGCTTGGGAAGACCATTTTTTTTATTCCAACACGACTGTGCCTCGGTGCACAAAGCAAGGATAAGGCATGGTTTGACAATTTTGGTGTGGAAGAACTTGACTTGCCTTGACCTCAACCCCATCAAGCATCTTTGGGATAAACTGGAACAGAGATTCTTCTCGTCCAATATCAGTGCCTGACCTCATAAATGCTCTACAGAATAAATAGGTACAAATTCTCATTGAAATTCCCCAAATTCCCACAAAACCTTTTGTGGGAATTTGAAGAAGAGTGGAAGCTGTTATCAGTGCAAAGGGGGAACAACTTTACATTAAAGTACTGTATATGTATTAAAATAAGTTATTACAGTCCCTGTTGATGTAATGGTCAGGCATCCCAATGCTTTTGTCCATATGGTTTATGTCTATGGGTTTTAACTGCCTCCTGCCAAAATGGTTTTGCTTTAGCTCTGATTGTTTCTCAATGGGATCAGCTTCTGGAGTATTAACTGGAGTATGTCTAAAATTAAATAAAAAAAATAAATAAATAAATAAATTCTGTAACATTTTCAATACTTTCCAAAAATTTGCACCCATCCACATCCTTTTGAGCTCAGCTGCAATAGCTCTAGGCTCTAGATTAGCGGGTAACTATTGGTTCTTACCGATTATAAATCAATAAGTTTGCAACGTCTGTAACAATTTCAGTACTGCCCAGAAAGTCATGCACCAAGTTCATCCACTGAGCTCAGCTGCCATGACTCCTGACGAGCCTCTAAAGCAGCAGCTGCCCACTGGAGTAGCTGGCTACATATTAGCTACTAGCGATTAAGTATTATTTATGGATAAAACAAAAAGTAAAAAAACAACTTCTTTGACAAATTTCAGTGCTGTCCAAAAGCAGTTATGCACCACGTCCATTCTTTGAGCTCAGCTGCAGCAGCTCTTGATGATCCTCTAAAGCAGCAGGTGCCAACTGGAGTCGGTGGTTAGCCATGAGCTTCATCTAGCTCTCTGTACTGTTCAATATCATTGGACTCACTGAGACACGGCTGCTGCCACTGTTAGCTCTCAGCGTTAAAATCCACATGCTGAATTTGGTGACTCTTTTCCCGGGATTAATGGCAGCTGTAGTCAGTACAACATTCAGGTCAACCAACCTGACTCATTTCGTCAAATTCTGCCATCAGCCTTTTTGCTTTCACAATGTTCTGATTAAGTGCTTACAATGATTGCAAATCTGCTGGCATGTTTGCTGAAGAGTAATTACTAGAGTCTGATAAGTGTCCCGGGGAAAGTTTCCCAGCAACATGATTTCCACCGAGGCTTTATCTCAATTGAATGTGATTGGCTTTGCCGAATTGGCTCAGCCATGATCCTGGAAACTGGCCCTTTCTTGCACACATGATAAGACAACAGATTGCCTTGTATGCCATCCAACCAAGAATAATGCTGCAAGCTGTAATAATTTACACCATCCAGCTGGGTTTCTCCACAACTACATGCTTTTTTTCCATCCCAGAGATAATGTTGTTCCTCACTCTGAGTCTAAGAATCATAAATGCCATGTTGGATGCATTAAGGCTCAGACTTCTCGCAAATGTATCATACAACATGAACACATTGATGCAAATTAGGCTGTAACACTTCAGATAAGGGGTGGAGACACGAAGAACGAGGTTTCCCACTTCCTTAATGTGCCTTTTGTGTTGCTTTTGTGCATGTGTATGTGCATGCGTGCCTGTGCATGTGCCGGCCTTGCATCCCCTCTCTCAGGATCCCTCTGCTTGTGTTACTATGGGGACGCCATGCTTCCTATATCTCTCCCTCTTAACCCCCACCTCCATCACCACCACAACCACCTCTCTCTTTCCCTCTCTCCTTTACTCACTGGTTTCAGTGTTACCATGGCGACACATGTCTGTCTCTGCCTGCTACCTGTTTCACATGCTGCCCTTCTCCCTGGGTCAGTCTCTTCATTTTGTCTGTGTGCCTCACTGTTTTTCTGTCTGTCCTGAGGTTGTTTGTGTGCCCCAGGCTTGCCTTTCTATGTTTACCTTTTTGTTTATTTGTTTGTTTATATGTTACGTAGCTGCATGACGGTCTGTTTGTCTGTCTGGCTGTTTTCCTGCGTCCGTCCCCAGTCTGTGTTTGCTGTCTGTCTCAATCCTCCTTTTCTCTTTCTCTCTGGCTGACTGGCTGCCTCTCTGGCCACCAGGCTTTTCCACCTCTAATCCCTCCTCTCCTCTTTCTGCTCTGCTGCTTTGCCCTGTCATTGTCTCTGCATCATCCTTTTCCCCCATCTCTATAAATGTATATGATTTTCTTTTTCACCCCCTGACTTGTTTTGTTTGTTCCCACATCAAAATGCAAGGCTATCCATTGAATGTCACAGGGAACGCACAGTAAAAAGAAGGGGAGGGATTTCGGTAATATTTGCAGACAGCAGCTGTTGCTATGGTGACACAACTTTTGGATTTGCTGGGGAAGGCAAGGGTTGAATAAAAGGATAGACAGAGGGAGAGAGAACATGTGTAATGATTGAAAAAAGAAGGGGTAAGACAGAAGGAAAGAAAGAAAGCTATGTTCATGGCCCTCGTTTGTCCTTTCAGGTCTATCCAGTATGTGGACATTTTGGAAAGAAACCATTACATGAGGACAATACCTTTGAATATCTTCATGATAAATACTTAGAACATAACGTATACATAAATGTTTGTTTCAGCTTAGGCAAGGAAAAAGACTTTCAGTAGAAAAGAAAATTCGTGCTGGCAACAATAGCCTGATCTTTTGGTAAGAAGTAATCACTTCATTTAGCTTTTCAGCGGTACATTCTGACCTTGCTTTGCTCTGTTTCTCAGGGAGTTTTAATCAAAAAAAAGAAAAAAGTCTATCAGAAAAACCAAAATCCAAATGCAGCCAAACTCAATTATCATCTATTATCATCTGTTTTTGATCAATCGTGAGGTAAATGTTTGTCACTTGAACTGGTGAAAATCACTTTTTTTTTTTGCATTGAATCCCTCACTATTCTGTGTGCTCATGTGTTTATAAAAAGGCACCTTATTATAATATGTATTTGAATATTCAAAGTAGGTAGGCAGGGGGTGATGGAGGAGTCTGCAGCCCTTGGGTATTGATGCAGAGCTGTGGAATTAGCTGCGAAACTTCTATTGATTCAAGCTGTGAGCACTGGAATATGAAACGTTGGGGGAAGGAAAAAGCCAAAAGACCTTATCAATGAACTTGGAGAATGAAAGAGGGAGTAAAAGAGGATGAGTGTGCTCAGTGGAAAAAAAAAAAAGAAAAACCAGATTAACAGTCAGAGAATTGAATTAAGGGGAGACAGAAGGAGAGAGTTGGTGAAGACAGAAAAGGAGATTATGAAGTGACACAGAAGAGGAATTCAAGTAAAGAAAAGAAATGAAAGAAAGAGGACAAAGAATATTTGGAAGAAAGAGGAATGACCCAAGGGAAAGAAAGAAGAAAGATCAAATGAACTAAAAGGCAAGAGAATGAGGCGAAGAGGTCAGGGCTTGTTGCCAGTGGCATTTTAGCCTGGAGACGCCACGCTGCAGAAAACCCTCCACCTCTGGACACTGCAGATTGTTGATGGTAGTGCAAGTTGACGAATGTCAAAGTTTACTTTTCATTACATGGGGAGGGAGCAATGAATAGAGGAGGAGAAGAAGAACGGGGGGGAGGGAAAGAGTGAGGAAATGCCATGCATTCCATTAAGTGGCCAGAGAAAACCACAGATATAGTGAAGTGGAGGGGGGGGGGTGTCAGAAATGAGAAGAAAATACAGGATATGGAGAGGTAGAGAAGGAGAGGGCAGGGGTTAGACCACCATACAATAGGGCAGATAGAAAGAAAGGGGGATTTCTAAGCCAGGGAATGAAGTGCTCGATTCATCACTGTGCTCCACTGTGGTCCTGACCTTTGAAAATGGAGTTAATGTTGGACAAGGCAGCACTTAACATTCTCATGGCCTCTATGTTTGTTCTTAAATTGTAAAGGCAGAACATCACATTACGCCTGTCCACTCCTCTCTACACTCACAAACCTTTACAATGTTCTCAGTCAGGGATAATAAGATCCTGTGGGATAACAACTTTGTGCTTCAGAAAGATATAAGGCAATACTAAATGTTTCACATTGTTAAATAATCCCAAAACCAATCATGACGCAATAATTCCAACACAATTTTGTTCCTTTTTTCCCCCATGGAACATTAGTTCAATAATTCCTTCTCCCATAAAAATCTCATACCATATTATATATTTGTGACATGTGACATTGTATTATCTGTTAGAACAAATTCAGTGCAACACAGAGTAGGAAGGTCAAATAGTACTGATGGATAAACTCACTGATGTATCTATTTGTGATTCATCTACAACAAGAAAAATGTTGACTGAAACATCCCTGGGATGCACACTGAATAATCAATGATCAGGTTTATATTCAGAAAAGAAATCAACAGTGAAATAAGAGCAACATTCACTGACTTAACTTCACAAATGGAAAATACAGTCAGTCGGACGGAATTACTAAACATGATCTTTTTTCCCCATTTCAAATGGAGCAAACTGACCCTTTTGGCCTAGGAAAATTGCATAAAGTTTGAGTCAGGAAAGCTTAGAAAATAGTTTGTTACTTTGGGGATATGGTTGAGCTCAGAACAAAGAAGCTTTTATTAGAAGCAGAAACTGTTCACGAGATCAAGGAGATTCGTTACTTTTGTGCTGGGATGATTTTAGAAATAAGCAGAAATGTGTGGTTTCTTTGAAAAGGTTTTACAAGGATCATCAGTGTTTCAAATTTGCTGGTCTGGTCCCTCTGGTTATTGGCCCCCAGTATGAATACCCAAACACACTGTGGAGATATTTCTATTTGTTCGATGGTTCATGAAACTGCATCTTGTAGTGCATAAACCTCAAACACACTGGCAGGGTCTTTAATACCTGTAACATACATTTGATGCTGGGCAGTTATTGGCGTTGGGATACAGAGAAGAGCACAGAACCTAACCTTTCTAACTCAAACATGGTTCTCACCCTTTGCCCTCGCTCAATTTGCTTCGGGCCGTGTGCCGGCTCTGCACCCACACATGCTAATAAAGGTAGCATTGTGGTTGGGAGTCATACTTTGCCATCGGCCGCAAACACATCACTGTATCATTAGAATGCATTTAATGTGAAACACATATGCACAGTATTAACAAAACATAGAAGCCTGTTTTAATTTAACTTTAAACCATTATTTTTATAAATAGCTTAATCAATAATTTGATTATAGCAATTCATGAAATGAAAAGATAAAGGAGTTATGTTTACTGTTGAACCGTCACAGAATTGTCACCCAACCCCTTGTCCTTCCTTATGATCGTCAGCGGCAGGAGGCTGTTGTTTTCGTTTGTTTAAGTGCTCAGCACTTAACACCAGAAATGAAGACACAGTTTGTTACCAGATGAAAAACAACATGGGGCATTTAGCAGCTTATATCCCCCTCAGGAATGGTTGGTTAAAAAATTAATGAAAATGCTTCTCATGAAGTTGTTGTAGTCTATATGCAGGCTGTATGTAGAAAATGGTCTGGTACTTTTAAATCACATTGCTCATATGTCAATATTCAATGTTCACAACTTGTTTTGTGACCCAAGTAAGAAGGAACTCTGGCTGTTTTTATGGCTTGATAATAGCAAATGATATGTGGATGATTTAATAATAGTAGTAACAATGAAAATAGTCACTAGCACACCAATTGGACTCTGATGTAAACATGTAAACAGTGACTCATCACAATGAATCATTTATGCGACATTTTAAATGGACCTTCTCCCAAACATATTGGCCTCAGATCGATTCCAACTTCACAGGGTTCTTACAAAGTGTTTTCAATTTAGTCCTTTTTCGTGGTGGTTTCTCCATTACATGAGTCCATTTCGCTTGTATTGCTTCCAACCACAAATACTTTACCCTCCACTATAATGACCAATGTCAGCTGGTGTTGTAACCTTGAGTCAGGATGTAGTTTCTCAGAAAACCCATTTCACCACCTTGTGTCTGCTCTGATACTGTAAATGTTCCTGTGTGAGAGGAAATAATGAGAAAGTGTTTCTTTAATCATAGCTGGAGCCCTGTAACAATTTCCTAGTTGGATTTGTGCCGAAATGAATCAGTCTGAGGCTCGGGCAGGCCTTGAACAAATGCCATGGATATGTAGTGATCCCAGTAGTAACAGAACGTTTGCACTCAGAGATACTGTACCCGGAGGAAGCTGATTCCAAAAAGGGTTGAGCTTGTGTTTCAGCACAAGCAATAAATGGATTTGAAGTGATGCTTCCTTGTGTCCTCATGTTCTGCTGCATATCACGTATTGACCCTTTACTGTCTGAACGACGTGTGGCCTTGCACTCAACATTTTCTTTGTCTTTGCATCAATTTTGCAATCTTACTTTGTAAAAATGTGTGGCACTTTCACTGTGAATGCATCAAAAGAGTGTTTGCCAACTTCATCTTATCTTTTAACCTAAAGTATATTGACCCAAAATGTCATGACAGCATTGAGGAATACTTGTGTCTTATGTAACAGTGCAGTCTTTAAAAACCCTGCATTTTAGATTAAAGTATTTAACTCAATTTGAGCGACTCCATATCAACACCAGCTGGTACAGATGAACAGACTGTCTAAGTACTTAAAGGCTCTGTTACACACTAAATGACAGACATGAAGAGTTCACTGTTGTTGTTTTCCAAAGGATGCAAACTTGAAAATGAGTTAATGTTGAACAATGATTGAAAATGGAGTTAATGTTGCAATGATTTTGTGACTGCGTGCTGTTTTTTTTTTTTTTTTTTCTTGTGAAGAGGAAGTCAATAAAACCTGCCGTTAGTGTGATGTTTCTGACAGAAGCTTGACGTTCACTCAGGCCAAGAGAGGAAGTGAGCTGTTTGTGATTCATGTCTTTGTGCCCTTGATACGTTTACCATGTGCAAAGGCCGGGGTTTGAGGGTAAACACTTGAGCAGGTTTTTTTGAGAATTGTTGAAGTAAAGAAACAAGATTTAATTGTTGAACTACACTCTCAGTGTAGTGATCAAGGTAATACAATACTGCGTCTTTGCTAAGATTTGTTTTGAGCTTTAGCTTTATCAAATACTTTTCCTGACTTTCTTTAAAAACATTAATACTAGGACAGAATAATACATTTTAAAATGATAATTGGCTAAAAATGGGCTCATTTGCTTTTTTTTAGTCTCAGCACCTACATATTCACATGGTAGAACTCCAAAAAAGAGAAAATACTGCATATATTTTAATTTAATTGTTTATTTTGGATCAAGTGGTTACTTTTGAAAACATATTTCCACTGCAAAGAAATCAATATGGATCACTGCTCTTACATCACTTGTGTACTTATATTTTATGTTCACCCTTTCATAACATAGGAGTCAAACAATATTAACAACTTTTCATCTTTAATGCAACAGTAATTAAACAGTGAAACTCTAATACCTTTGGGTGTATCTCTGCTATTCCTGTACTTATGTGCTTTTACTTAACCTAGATTTCGAACACAGCCCTTTACTTGAGAACACATAGTGTATTTTTACACTGTGACCCATTCAAGTGTCTTGTGCAGTGTTTTTAGACACTACTGATATTTCTCAAGACATCACTTGTTTCAATTTAACAGTTGCAATACAGCACAGCACCTAGTTGAGAGGAATTGCACTCGCACACATGAGACTTACTTGGTTTGTTTGTTGGAATTGGACGCACATTTATCTTGAAGTACTTTTGTTTAATGAGTGTGTGTGTGCGCGCGCGCACGTGTGCGTGTGCGTGTGTGTTCAGGGTCCGATGAAACTGCTTCCCTGCTGATAGTCCTGTGACTGAGATGTCCTCCCTCCAACCTCCTCCTTATCTTCCCCCCTCCTCCTTCATACTTTGTCTAATGAAAAACCTTATGCTCTAAACAGACACACACTCACAATACACAAGCTGGACCACACAGAGTCCTGCACACACACACACACACACATGTTTGCGCTTCTATCAGAGTGAGGACCCTCATAGACATCTCTAGCCCCTTACTCTAACCTTAACCATCACAACTAGATGCCTTACCCTAACTCTAACCTAAACCCAATTCTAACCTTAACCCTAAAACCAAGTCTTAACCCTGAAAAAGCCATTTTAAGGGGTGAAAATAAGTGAGGACCAGCCAAAATGTCCTCACTTTGTCAAAATGTCCTCACTTTGTAGGAATTATACGAATTTTGGTCCTCGCTCTGCAGCAAGGACAAGAACACACGCGCACACTGTCAGACAGAGATACACTTGCTGATACACAAACACATACAGTATTAGAACCCCCCACCAAAAAAGCCCACCAGTGCACACGGACACAGAAGCATAGATACTTGGATTCTCCGCTGTCATGACACATGCATGTGTAAAATCCACACGCACACACACAGTCCCATGGCTCCATGTGTGGGAGCAAAGAACCGTCTTTAAAAAGCAGGTCCTCCAGCCCAACTCCACAGAGATCACTTTTCATTTCCCTCCTCCCTCCAGCAGTCGGTCACAAAAACAAGATTTTTTTTCACTGATGATTCCAGAGTTAAGAAAAAAAAAAAAAAACACGAATGAAAAATTCATCACATTGGAGGAGAAGTCCAAGATCGCACGAGTATGTGTGTGTGTGCGTCACATCTTCAAAGAGTTGTTGAAGGGTTTTGACTTCAAGAATTAGGTTTAGATCACAGGATTAGAGGTAAAGGTTGTGGTTAGACATTTAGCCATTGTGATTAGGTTAAGGGTCTTGAATGCATTATGTCAGTGAGTGTCCTCGTAAAGATAAAAGTGCATGTGTGATACACTGAATTGCTGCATCTTTTCTGTGTCACTGCTAATGTTGTATGTCACATGAACCTCCAGGGGCTGCACACGCACGCACACACACACACACACATAGTTTAGGCTTGAATAGTGCC
This sequence comes from Brachirus orientalis, assembly GCA_016785285.1. Classification (NCBI taxonomy): domain Eukaryota; kingdom Metazoa; phylum Chordata; class Actinopteri; order Pleuronectiformes; family Soleidae; genus Brachirus; species Brachirus orientalis. The sequence goes on along the minus strand of JAFBJR010000101.1, from coordinate 7,519,191 downwards.
TTTCAAGGTACTCAAGACTGCAAACATAGAGGGAAAGACAAATCAGAACAAATGGACAATAATGGTGGCAGTACTTGGTATAATGACATTAAACTTCAAAATGATATTATATGGGGTTTGTTTTCCAATTGCTATCAAGCATTAGTCAGTACTCAAACTACTTTGTCCAAACTCCTTCTACATTCTGCATTGCCTACATGCATATGCATATGCAAATCACCAAAATACTCAAAATTAATTCAGTCAACAAACCATGAAGATTGTCCGTCAGAAGCACAAACTGTCACTCCTAACACCCTGAGTTATTAAAAACCCACGGACATCAACATTTTACCTTAATTTAACAAGAAAAAATAAGAAATGCAGCAGTTTGCATCAATAACCTTTATTTTTTGTGTTTATAGTCACTTTTATGTACAAAATGGTCCAAAAGGTTGAAGCCGAAAATAAGTTAAAGAGAATATGATATTGTCTAACAGCACTGTGCCTAGATGCTGAACAGTCACCACCTCAACACGTCACCCTCCTGTAGCAGGTGATTTTTGGATCCTTCTGTAAAACAAATGAACCAATCTTTCTTAATAAAATCAGTCAAAATGTAAAGATGCTGTATTGTAATAGTTCAGTTATCAGTGAGGATGCACATCCTATTTGTTTTGTCGCAATATTTGTACTGTTGATTTGAACTGATGAACCTGCACTAACCTGTCACCTTTCATACATGTTTCCATTCAAAGCTGTTGTCTGCCTAAGATTTCAGCCATGTTTATATATATTTTTAATATTTTGTATTTAGATTGATAGGAAATGCAGTATTCAGCATTTGAACACTTTGCTGTAAATACACAGTGTTTTGCAGACGGTGGCGTATGAATGAGAAAAGTGGTTATACATTTAGGAAAATGTGGTCATTGAATGCAGAGTTTTGTTAAAAAGCAAAATTAATTTGAAAGCAAAGAAAAACTCAATTTAAAGTTTGGTTCACACAAACTCTTGATAATTTGGTAGTAATCAAATTATCAAGATTTTGGTTTAGAGCAGAGTTACCACTACTGTAATAGCTTGAACTTAACCTGACCCTAAATGAAACCTAATTTTAACTTAAGTCCCAAGTCGGTCAGGTTTTTTTTTTTTTTTTTTTTTTTTTGGTTCAGTAAACAAGGATTAGCCAAACTGTACCCTACCTTTCCACAAGCAGCATAGTCTTTATAAAGATAGAGGTACAAGTGTAAACACACACATGCCATGTTCCTGGGCTGCATCATGGGAGCTCAAACTCGTCCACTGTTCAGAAGCATGGATCTGCTGTTTGAGCTGAGTGGAGAGAATCACTTGTGCTTGTCATAACACACAGTGTGACGTACGAGTGTGTGCGTGTGCTCGTGCATGCGTGTGTATGTGTGTGTGGGGGGGGGTTGTGCAGGAGTAGAGGCTGACCTCAGGCTACTGGCTAATTAAAACTCTCCCAGAGAAATAAGGGTGGGAGAGGGAAAGGAAAACAGAAAAAAGAGGGAGGTTAGGATAGAGACTGAAAAAGAAAGACGGGAAGAAAATGCGACTAAAAAGACTTAAAGGCAAGGGGGGGAGGTATCAGTGGTGGAAAACATTTTTTTTTTTTTGTAAAGTTATTTGAATTGTGAGTCGAAGAGCAGCGTGTCATTAGAAAATCCCTCTGAAGTGAATTTATGATTTTGTGGTTCATTAATAAAACTGTGTGTGCACCAATTACTAATTTATGCTCCTTCAATTGCTCATCTGAGCCCACAAATTAAAATATCAAGAGTAAAGTGCAAAATAAGATCCGTCAAAAGGCTCCACACTACAAGAAAGAAACTATAATAGTAGATAAACAGGAAGTGAGGTCAGCCAATCACTGTCGATGTACAGTATATAGTGTTGTATACAGTGAAATACAGTGAGTGACCTTCTCTTACTCACACATGTGAGTTTTGTTTTCACACATCTAAAGCAGGACAACAAATTCATAATACTAGGTCTAGACTTGGAATGGTAATTACATGTTCCAGTTTTTATCGGCCTTTGAACTCTCTCAGGAAGACAAAAATTTAAAGCTTTCATAATTAGTAAAGTAGAACAATAAGGAAAGGGAGAAATCCTCTTTGGTTTCAAAGACATTACTTTGTGGGAGTTATAAAGATAAAAGGCTTCGATGCACTGCTCTTCACTAACTTTGATGTACAGTAAAATGATTGTCCCTATAGGCCAGAGCAATTAATGTCACAGGGTAATATTTTATAACAATAACTTCCAACCGAGAGTACCAGGCAGAGAGGAAATCATCAGGATCCACTGTTATTGTGATGTGAGACCAACACAAGTTACCTTCATGCTGCTTCAAAATTACAACGGACCATTTTTCTGACAAAGATTTCACTTGTCACAAGAAGAAAGAAAGAAAGAATTGTGGGGATTTACTCACATTCACCAGAGCAGCTGTTTTTATTTACTTAGCTCGTGGGGAAACCGGAGCAGATTATGTGTGACTCCACCAAACTTCCCTCCTCCGACGATTACCCAGTTGCACAGGATGAATCAAAGTTTCAAATTAGCAATTGTTATTTTCTGGAGAGATTAGCAGTGCTAAATACAACACCATGTTCACTATAAGTCCTACATTTCCCTGTTAAATAAAACTAAATAGAAAGACAAAATGCTTTTCAGTGTGCTCTGTTTACAAAGTGACTATTTACAATTAATATCCACATTAACAAAGTACACAGTTTGCTCCACAACAGTGCCTGTACTCAAACACAGACATACAGAAAACCAAACTAATGCTGGGTTTGTCGAGAGCAAAGAGGATTTTTCTTTCTTTTCTTTTCCTCCATGTGGGCACTGCCTCTGCTTTTGCCCAAGATGTTACTGCAAAGCTGAAAGAACTCCATTGTCTGACTGTTTCTGCCGCAGCAGAGTTAGAGATTTGAGAGGAATTAAAAAAAAACTTACACCTGATTCCAAGCAAATGTGAGAGTAGCAGTCAGAGAGATGCACTGACCAGGATGGATGTTTGGGGGAAGGATTGGTTTTTTTTCTTCCAATTTATAATTTTCTTACTTTACATTCAGTTTGCAATGTTTTCTGAGGGAAAAAAAGTTACATCAGTCAGGCTGTTTTTCACAGTGTGACAGGCAAAGGGGGAAGCGTGCAAACAAGAAACATGGAGCGCTCCTGTTTTATTCATGCAGCAAATATACAATCAATGTCCCTTTTTCATAATTCATGCTTCATTTTAAATATTTCACTGTCAACAAGCCAATTAGGAGCTTCACAGTGGAGTTTTGTGTTCATCGGTGTGCGTTTGTCGTTAATTTTTATCTCAGTCTCATGAGTTGAACTGTGTGTGCTAACTTGTGTGCTTATTTTCAAGTTTCAGCTTTTGTACCAGGGGTTGTGTTGGAAAACAAGCCGACTCTGCCAAACAGGCTGCTGGGTCTGCATGGGCAAAGGAAAGGGAGTGTGTGTGATGGAGGAGGAAGAGGAGGAGGAGGAGGAGGAGGAGTGTGATGGGGTTTGGGGGTTCGTAGAAGGAGGAGGAAAGAGTGAAAAGCCTAGATTGAAGTTTGGTCTGTTTGTTCTCTCCCCCCTTGTCCCACTTACGTGTCCCCTGAGGAGCCCAGAGAAGCAAGGCAGACTGGTGTTTGTGTGTGTGCGCTGCGTGTGTGTGTGTGAAGCACTGCCACAATCTAGAGGAGAAAGAAATAAGCCTAAAAGGATCAGGATAAAGAGATAAACAGATGGATTGAAAGAGACTGACAGTGAAATGAGGAAACACGAGGGAGTGGAGACGTGAGCTGGAGGAGGGCAGAGAGACAGAGCGATGAAGACAGTGAGAAACCCAAAAAAGAGTCACATGTACACGCACATGCACACAGCTGCAACACAGCATGATTGACACGGACCCGCAGACTCGCCTACAGACTGAAAGAAGGATGAGCAGAAAAGAGAGTGACAGTGGGAGAAAAAAGGGAAGACACCGAGAGATAGAGATGCAGTGATCCAAAGCTGGATACAAATCAAATCAGACAGCAGAGAGACAAACAAACAGACAGACAGGGAGATGGACAGAGCGACAGTCGCTCGCTGTATTTGTCTGTTTGTGTCCTAGGCTGCTCTGTTAAACGCCTTGTGACCAACAGCTGTGCTCACAGTAAATGACCCCAAACATTTGTACAGTAACTGTAATGGCAGTGTTGCCTACAATATGCCTCGGCAGACAGCATTGACTCATGGGCTGATGTTCAGGGATCTCCAGTGCTGCTCAAATCATCACAGTGGAGGAAATGATGCATTGTTCTGTTTGTCTGTGCAATACCAGCGTCTACTCTTTAAAACGTCAACTTACAAAATGTAAAAATTGGATCTAAACAGAAGAATTGCAACTGAAGAAGAGAAAAAAAAACAGAAGAACTTCCAGAAATCTACAGCAAGTTATCCCTTTTTCTTTTTACGTGCATTTCTGCATTATTTTTACAGCTCCACCCTTGCTTGTCCATGACGATTTCTGACCCCAGACAAAATGGCAGTAAACAGAAAACTCTGATGAGTTGCCCTGAACTTCAGTGGGTTCATGTTTTTCTGTTTTCAGAGCAGTAAAAAAATAATCCCACTCACTCGAAACTTAAATTTCATCAACAGAAAACAAAAACTTCATCCACACAGGAAATCTGTGCAATAGCTTGAGTGTCATTAATCTGTCAGTGTCTTTGCTTTGAGAGGCTGCAGCTGTGCAGAGAGAGAAAATGTTGATTTTTGATCCAACAGAACTGAAGAGCAGTTCTGTCCCACCAGCAAATCTTTACCCAGATCACATTTTGAAATTGTATTTTCTTAGAGACAGACTTAATTCAGCTTAATTATCAGGTCAAAGAGACTCTCACTCCCCTGGAGACAAACTCCCCTGATGGAGTCTTGACGCCTCGACACTGTGTGACTGACGGATTATCTCGGGGAAATGCGGTGAAGGAAGAACTCCGTGTAGAATGATAATAAACCTGAAATCAGCAGGACGGCTGGAAGAATAGTTGATTGTTGAGTCTCATCTCTCACTCCTTAATTACCACCATTTATGAATGGAATCCCTCCGTCCTGAGCTTCACACTTATCACTTGTCACTTTATAAGTGACAGATAACCTCAGGTGATCTCTGACATGCTCCACCCATACTCACGTGTCTTGTACTGTGTTCATTGTCCAACTATTATTATAGGTTTGCAGTGCAGGTTAATAAGCGTTTGAGATATGTGCATGGCTGAACAGAACAGCCAATGGTAGTGTCTTCCCTCTCTGAACTGCCCTGTGATTCGTCAAAGTCTCCTGTTAAGCATCGACATTTTTCAAGGCTGCAAACAGAGCCTAGAGGAGGTGCAGTGTTACATTTTGCTGAAAGTTCACTGCAGCGTTATTGATTAATAACACCAAAAATATGATGCTTTAATCCAAAACATGGGGTGTTTTCCCGAATTAAGTACAACTTTTTTTTAATTTCTCTTGGTATGTTGTTATCAATATGAGCCAAATTTGTCTTTAGGATCTAATATCTAGAATTTAGTGAGATCTTGTGGTGAGATTGTTGATTGTAACAAACAGAGGATCCCTTGACTCACCCCAACCATTTTCCAAGCACAACAGAAAAGAAACATGTTTACTGTACCTTCACAAGCCAAAAAAAGTTTTTTGTTCTTCCGTGTTTGTGTAGAAAGCTAGAGGGATACGTTCAAATGTTACCTCAACACATTGCTCTTAAATTAGACATTAGGCTGGGAATACAGAGATCCTCGGCCTAAACTACACGTCCATACACACTAGACTTCAGATTTCAAACACACAGTATGTGACAGACTCCAGATCAGCACACACGGACACGCGGGGCCTATTTTTTCACCTTTTACAAACATTATTTGCAGTAAAAAGATCAGATCTTCAAAGTCTGTAGTAGCTGAGGTGTCTTGTTCTCACATCAGAGAGAAAAATGATGAATGTTGAATGCTGCTGCGCTGTGAAGTTCTGACAAAAAAAAAGGACTCCACCACTCGGCTTTGGCAAGCTTTCACTCACTCTCAGTGCAGTTCTGTTATATCTATGCATTAGGAAATGTAGGAACGCTGAGAAAAATGTCAGCCAGCCGCTGTGGGGAGGGTAAGGAATTTTAAGTGAATTTTTGAAATGCAGGGAAGAAAATAAAATGCAAATTAGGTGCGTTTCTGTCAGCAGCGTTGCGGGAAATAAATTGAATTTCCTCACGGACTTTCGAGAACACATTTCTATTTGGAAACTTGTTATCGTGCTTTGGTGTCTGGTAGTGTGATATTTCATGCTTTCGTTACCAAGATAGAAATCAAGGAACTGCAATTTGCATACTGTGAACCACTGACCATGTAGCTGCACTTGAGGGAAACAACATGTACTTTTTTTCGCTTTTCCAGTGGAAGGTCATGGTTTACACAGAACATCTCACAAAACAATTTCTTAACCTGCAGACCTTTTCTTATTTTCCAACTCGAATGAGTGTAAAAAAAAAAAAGCTTGACATTTACATTCTCTTTTGTTTTAGTTCTTGGACGGCAGCCCTGCTCTTATTCATGCTGCATCACTGCAGTAACTCGACGGAAACTCACTCTAACTTAATAGCCATTAGATAAAACTACATTAACATTTGTGTGGCAGCAGAAGCTCAGATTTTCTCTTCTCTCATCATGAAGACTAAAGCGTTCCTCGTCCCTGTTCACTGCTGAGCAATTCTGCCCCTCTTGTTCATGGTGCTACAGCAAAGCTATTCCTTTCCTCCCTCTTTTTAAACTTCACAGCAGAATCCCATCTCCTCTGCTCCAGCGGAGCTCACATCACCGATTCTTATTGAAGGAGAAACCTTACAGCCACTGCTGAGCAAGGTCGTTATTTGGATAATGACTAATCTGCTCTTGACTTAGTTCCATTTCTCTGATCCGACATCCAGGTTGGAGTCAGAGGATGTGGCTAATGATGTGGCTGCAGAGATGTCTGGGAATGTAGAGAAACATGCACACACATGCACATGCGCACATACACACAGATGAGATACTTACCATCATTAAAGTGCAAGTCTTTCACTTGCTACTGTCTTTTAAATACTTGTAGGCTCTATTTGACCCACACATTTCACTTTAACACCATTAGTACATTTTCTTTCCCCTTAAATTCCCCTTCAAATATTCTTTTTCTTCTGAGTTTCTTGTCCTATTAGTGGAGAAATGGTTAAAGCAACAGACTGTCTCAGTACCTTCAGTGGGGAAAGTGTGATGGAGTGGTAGGTGCGACGCAAAGAAGAATGGAAAGGAGAGAACACAGAGGAGGAGAATGACAGCTCTCTTTGCTCAAGTCAAAATACTCGACTATATTTTCATAGATAATATTCAGTGATGGACAACTTTCAAGGCTGAATGCTGCACATTGAAACTTAAATTATTAATTTAATCATAAGTTTAAAAAAGAAAAAAAAAATAGGTTGCTCACTTTGCTGAACTCACAGAAAATTACACAACCCTGAGGGTCCACATCAGCATTTTACAGCGGCACCTTTAAGTTTAGCTCTCTGAGCTTCGCTGAGTGCTCTCCACTTGCAGTAGCAGAAAGCGGCTGTTTATAGCCAGACAATCCGACTGTTGTTTGCAGACCAAAACAAAGCCAAAAGGACAGTGAATGCCAGAATTGTCAGAGCTCTGATAAATACTAATGCAGCTCAATCTGCTGACTTTGTGTAAGACGGCAACTGTTTGCCGACAAATCAGCTATTACTGCGTCATGAAGTGATAATATCTCAAGGCTCTCTGTCTGTTTCAGGCAAAAGAAAAAAAAATGAGCATCAATAGTGTAGTCAGAGAGAAAAAAATGACAAGACAAGAATCATTATTAAAAGATAAGGATATTTTTTTTCTTCCATTAAGGACCTGCTGTAAAAGTGCTTGACTTCACTTGTCAGGTATTCTCTACTGCAGTTTTAATAAGCAGTAGACTTATTCTTGGCTGAATTTCTGTAATATAATTATTTTTTTTGTGAAGTCCCTCATGGACAAACCTTTTTTCTTGTGATGTAACTTCAATGTAAACCTGAATCCAACTACATCCATAAACAGAAGCCTCAACTTTCTTGCAGGCCTTTGAAAAGTGGGGACCTGACCCAATGTCCACCATTTACCAAAAATGTTTTTCACTCACTATAAAGTTTAAGATCTATGAAATATGAGAAAGCACACATCGACATTCATTGCTGCACTTTTATCGAACGCAACACCCACAGCATTGACCTGCTCACTCGCAAACTCTCACATGCCTGTGAAACACATACTGACAAATTCATGCACTTTTACAATCTAATATATCAACAGTGGAGGTTTATTCTAGTATATGGACACAAATTCGTCGTGATATGATTACATTTAGAATTTTTGTTTAAAACATTTCTCATTTAGACATAGTTTTTGAATCAAAAGCACAATTTAAAACAACAGAGCTGTCTCCTATCTATTATGTAAAATAGGAATATTTGAGTATATGCTATATATAGTATATATGCTCAATAACATTTAAAATCTACTATGCAGTGAATATTGAGGTGAACCTCGTCTTATGTTCATTCATATTGTATATTGCAGTATCTACCAGAAAGATCACAAATATCTTTTTTCCTGAAATCTTTCAGCCTAATTCAGAACTAATATAGTACTGCTCTGTTTTTAACATGGTTTTAGTCCATCATTGATCATCCTGTTGCCCCTCTGAGGAATTCTAAGTAAACTCTTGTACTGCTCTTGCTTTACTAGGTGTTAAGTTGATTTTGTGCATCCGCCTTGCTTCCATCCACCTTGATGTAAAACAAATTACTTCATGTGCTGGAATGTTGTTGAAATAGAAAACACAGCTATACTGAGAAACACAGGGGGAGTCGTGTGGAGCTGATAGCCTTAGTCCGAATTGGGTGACCATTTTTGGCAAAGGTCTGAATGGAAGAGACATTCATTTATATTCAAAAGTTATACAGTGAAGCTTTAACTACATTGTATTTAAACATGTTTTACTTCTGAATGGTGTTGTTTTTAGTCATCACTATACTGTGTTTTAAGCCAATGTCCTTCATAGTATGACAACACTGTAGTGGCCAAAAGCAATGGATATCTACCAAAACATTTAATGAATGTCAGTCATAGCTGTTTATAAAGTGTGTGTAATGAATACTGGCAGCAAGTTTCCGTCACAGTGATCATACCTTTGACCTCTAAGCGTCGTCTCGACGTCTGAGTGTCTCTGACTCTTTGAGCTTTTTTGCTGAAGCCTGTTTGAAGCTGCGCGCCTCTGACCTTTTCTGTCAGTTCACAGGAAGTCAAACTTCAGAATCTACTGTGTTAACTGAAGCTTGAAGCCACAGCCTTAAAATTTATAACATGTGAGCCGCAGTACTTTGAGACTTTTGAGTCTGCACTCATTCACTGAACCTCAGATCTTCCAAGCACTCAACTTCAAATCTACCCAAGAGGCCTCTGAACACTTCACGACTGGACACAAGTGCATTTAACATTGATTTACATTAATATCCACACTTATCTAAATCTTGACTCAACTAACCTGACACATATTATGGTTTTAACGTCTCCACAAGGTGATGTCAGCTGACAGAAGATATATTATCGTATGAGGATAAATAATACATGAGGGGAGATGGATGGTAAATACAGCTAAAATTCTAAAGAGTGTAATTAGTCCAAACAGCTCAAAGTACAAAATCCCTCGGTACAAACTTCTCAAGCCCCAATTCTTTCAGTGTGAGTGGAAATATATTCAATACAGTGAAAAAAAAGTCACTCTACAGGACATGACGACTAAAGCACCCAAATAAATACCCAAATACCCTTCTCTCGGATGTAAGTGAGGAACCACTTCATGCCAAAGGTCAGGTTAAGGACCATTCCACTTTTTTCTTTCAACTTTTTTTTCCCGTTTGATCCTGACAAAAGAAATAAGTGGTGACCTCCTGTGGAAGGTCACGGTGGCCCAGTGTAACAAAACCATTTACAAAGCTGAGGTTGTGGGTTTGATCCTCAAACAAACTTTTCATTCTTTGAGGTCTCTTGTCAGAAAAAGAGACTTTTTTAAGAAATGGAGAAGCTCTTCCTGGCGAGATAGCTCAAGTGGATTTTCTGGTAGCTTAAGGTTTGTAGGTTAGATCCCTGTGTGGTGCATTCACTTCTGAAGCCAGAATGTCAGAATGTAGGAAGGCAACTCTGGAGTTTGGAAGTTTGATTTCTGATCAATTTTGAGGTGAAAAACACCCAGAGAAAAGAATAGATTGGGAAAATAAGTGTCCATTGTCTGACCAAATAGCTTGTGGTGTTGTAAAACTACTGGGGAGAATGTTACCATGTGGCTTTGATTCGAGTTTGATTCGTACGCAGCTCAGTGACATTTGAAAGCCAAATGGATCACATCCTTTGTGCAGTTGGTATGCATTCAGCATCAAGGGTCCAGTGTGTAACAATTAGACACATTTAATGGTGAGACTTTACACTGCAACAAATGTAAGACTCCTTCACTCACCCCTCCCTTTCCCACGTGCATCAGAGAACTACGGTGGCCTTCACGTGCCACAAAGGAGGTTAAGACTCTTTTACAACTCTGCCATTTGCCCCTACTTTGTTGGTTCATGTTTACGTGGGCAGAGCTATTCTTCTTTCTTTGTTTCCACTGTATGACACAAAAACGCACACCTTGGTCAATGCTGTAGGTACGCGGTGGCTCAAAATGGCGGCCTTCATTAAGCAAGACCCTTGACTGAGGTACATGTATATTTCAAAGCTTATCTAAAGCTATATAAAAACCAAATGACTTTTATTTTAAAGAGATTATACACTAACAAACATACTTATGGGTGGCATAAGTATAAACCTCTAAATTTTACATTCTGGTCCTTTTAAACCAGCGGGGGTAAAAGCATTGAGAACAATGAGTGGGTAGTGTTTTGAAAGAGACATGCAGGGTCCACTGTGTTGTGAGGTCCACTAATGGATCAGCATGCAAGCACGCACACAAAAACAATTGCCCTCCTTCTCTCAAATGATTTTTCACTCTGTGCTCATTTGGTGATGTTAATACTAGCAGACATGTACAGTGTGCTCTTAACAGCAGAGGGGAGGTAGTTGCGTGTGTGTGCGCTTGTATGCGTATGTGTGTACTCACCACTCTTAAAAAACCAATTAACAGCCCACAGCAGCCGACCCCCACCCCCACTCCCTACCTGCACCCCCCGCTCCAAATGAAGAGGCGAATTAAACATCACCAAGACCAGATGGGGAAAAAAAAAATCAGACAGAGAAAGAGAGAAGGATGAATAATTGAAGATAGAGAGAATCATTAAAAAGTGGTAGGGAAATAAAACTGAAATAAGAGATGAAATGAAATGTGAGAATGCAGAAGTCAATTACAGATACTGAGTGAGAGCTGTAGGGAAAGGCAGATGGGGGAGGGGGGATTTGCTGCCAGTTGTGTTTGTGTTTGCGTGTGCGTGTCTGGGAACACGTGCACACAGTGCTTGTCTGTCTCTCCTGCCTTTTTTTTATTTTCCACAGAAAGGAATCAAACTAACAGAAGCCAGTTGTTTGAAGTGCACGGCATAATCAGGTCGACAGCAGTTCAGTCAGTGATGATTAGACCACACTCTCCCTTACAAAGCAGAACTTCATTATCTCTGGCTCTGTGTGTAATAGAGAGAATAAATGACCCCAGAAACACAGGCCCATTCACCAAAACTGATTTGTGCACAGATGCAAATGGTCACAATGTTAAATCTCACAATTTTCACACGCCAGATGAATCTGAGCATCATGAAGGTCGGTTTCGTACCTATGCACGGGGCACTAATGCATTTGTTTAGTCAGTCAAAGATGCCAAAATGGACTAGGTAGGAAATAATCACATAATTGTAGCAGATATGCATTTGTACAATCAGACTATAAATGTGAAAATAGAGGCAATGTAAGAGGTGTACTTTCTGACTATGAAAATGTGATTTTTGTAGTATTAGCCGCATCATTTCTCTGGCAACTACATGGAATAAAAGGGAAATGTGATTATTGAAAGAGGTGGCTGGAGAGTGCATAATATGCAGTGCTACACAGTTTAAGCTTGGGTTTTTATTGTTCATCTTGGTAGAAATCCCCTCCACATCCTGGTAGCATCAATATAGATTCAACCACTTGCGTGTGCAGTGCAAAATGTGTGAAATGTCTAATTGCACAAGTTGCCGAGACATTCACCACAGAAGCAGAGACGATAGCCAGAAGTTAGCGAGCAAGTCACAGAACATTTCCATAGAAAGTGCAGCCAAAATCCAGTTCATCTGTGGTTGTGTTTTTTTTCAAGTGGAGGCTTTCATATTAGGTTTTTTTAGATACAGTTTAGTTTCCATTGCAGGAGTCAGCCACGGTGTCTGCGATCCTAACCTGCTCTTCTGACACAGAGCTGTCAAACACAATGTTTCATTTCCTCATTCACAACTTATATCAAAGTGCACACAGGCAGTTCATTCTTTTGCTGAAGCTTACATCAGGAAAGATGATCAAAATCCTGCCTGAATGGAAGCCGATTAGCTTGTTCCCTATGGCCCATCTTTACTAACTGCCTCCATGATCAATGGCACATGATTCAGTCACACTGTGGATCCATCTGCTTTACACTGTCCATCTTTATGACTCTGTGACTGTGACACAATTGTCAGGCTGTTGGTGTCAGTCACAATGTTGATCAACACTATGGCTTTTATTTCCCCCTCTGCATCTTTCTTCTTGCCAGTAAAGCAAAAACAAATACACTGCAGTAGAAATTTTAGACGCACTAGCATCAGAGGAAACCTAATTTTCCTGAACCATTAATACCAAATCTCTAAACTGAATTTCACGTAAATAAATAAAGTGACTATTTATGTCCCCAAGCAAAGGTGAAAATTTTGCTTTGCAGGTCTGTATTCCTTGAGGCTGTGTTGCACATTTTATGGGAGTAATTGAGTGCAATGTGTGTAATTTGTGCAGCGAGTGTGTACACAGCACGCAGTTTGCTTGTAAAGCTTTATTCAACGTGTCCTTGTGTATGTGTCGGTGTGTTTCTACACACTCGGCATTGCCCCTGAATGGGTTTGTTTGTTTGTGTGTGTGTGTCTGTGCGCGTTTGCGTGTGTGTGCGTGTGTGTGTGTTGGGCGTCACGCTGCTCTTCTGTTCTGCTCCAAGTGTTTGTAAGGGAAAATAAAAATGGTGTTTGGTGTAGAGGGGGACACTGGGAAATCACAGAGCTGCTGTTAACAGCAAATACTGAGTGCACAGTAACACACAGCGACAAAGTTATGATCTCCATGTCTGTCCCTCTGTGTCTGTCTCACTCTGTCCTTCTCCCTCTCTGTCTGCTTTCATGTTCATCGCTGTCAGTTTAATGCTTCAGGGGCATTACATGTTACATGAACGATATTTCTCTAACATCAAAACAAACCGGGCAACAGTAAACATATCATCCCATAGGAATGATGCATTCACCCCGTGACAGATAATCAGAATAAAACAGGTCACTGTGAGCTGAACTTTGGTTGTAAATGACCGGAGGGACACATGGATTTGTACTGAGACGGAAAACACAACGTACAATTCTATTTTTGAATAGACAAGTTTGCAACAAGGACTATGACACATACTGTATCATGCCTCTTCCTTCCAGAAGCCATTCAGCAGTGTTATAACAGCTGAGAAATGCAAGAAATACATACTTTTTTTTTTTTTTTTTTTTGCACTGGCACAAGCACACAATTGACGTTCATGACAGTTTCAAACTGATTTTTCAAATTGCAACCAGTGGACGGGACGATATCGAGCTCATAGTATTAAAGTACATAAATGTATTTGTAGAACTGCTGTGGTTTGAGCAGCAAAGCTGCAAAACCCTGTGGAAAAAAGGAGATTTATAATCTCATTTTGGGGAAAAGTCAAAAATCTTTCTAATTTTTCATCTATTTATTTTACTGATTCCATGTAGATGAGGGATCATTGAAAGTGAAGTTAGGGCTCCCTCTCTCTAAGTTAGCTTCCAAGTGGTCAGACTTATAGAAGGATTTTGACACCACTCCATACCTAAATGTAAGATTTGATCACTATCAGGATAGCAACGGCAAATTTTTTTGAACTAATCCAGCATAAAGCAATAACGTATTAAAGGTAGAGTATGCAGCGATTCTGGGCTGATGTTTGTAAACACAGCAGAGGCAGAGGCAGTCCGTCCTTGCCTGCTCAATAACAGAAGTGTGACGTCTCCGATAATGAACTTAGCATCATGTGGGCCACACTGGCACCCACTATGGCTCGAATGATTCCAAGTTGTACCTCACTACACTACAGACCTTCAGGGTTAGATTGACAGAATCTATAGCTGTTAGCAGTAGTTCTCATAGACGTAGAGTATGTTACATTTGTTGTAGAAATTCTGACTCTTCTTCTCGTCCACAGCTTTTGTCTGCTCAACATTTAGGCTGACTCATCATGTGCTTCATAATCGTGTCCCGCCTCCTCACTGTTGTAGGCTGAAGGATATAAACACACCCGGAAACATCCCGAACCTGAGCAAATCACAGAGAAAGTGCCAGCAGAGGGCAGTGTCTCTGCAGATCAAAAACTCCACTATACATTTCTAGTGGTCTATTTGGAATAATTACTTATGGATTTATCTAGAGCTAAACTTTTCTACCTTCACTGTTTGCATGTACATATATAGCATTTAACTACAATTCCTTTCCTGTTATAAATCACCTTCACTTTTTCCTTCTGTCATTTGTTGACATTTTTTTCAAGTCAAAATATTCTACTGCTTCCACTGTCTCATTTATCAGTGGGTCTTGAAAGATGAAACAGTCCTGCATGAGGAGTTGTGTCGATGTCATACACTGAAATATGATGAAGAGGCTGGTTTCACAAAAGCCATTTTTAACGCAGATTTGTGTCAGAATCCCATTTCACAAATGAATGTCCTCCATGCAGTGTAGATACATTTGTGATTCTTGTATAAGGGTTTAGTGCTCATGTATGTATGGTTGCATGAAAATATGTGAAATTAGTACATACAAAGAAATAATAAATTATGTTGCAAATCAAAGCTCAAATGCTGCGTGAGTTTAAAGGTTTATCAGGCATCAAAACATCCTTCTTGTCATCTGAGGGTTACAAAGGAAGGATGGAGCCAATACCACCTGACACTGGTAAGAGGCAGGTATACACACAAATGTTACCCCAAAGAATTTCTGGAACTTTCCCTGCCAGTCCCTTAATTTCCAGAAAATGCAAGTAATCCCATACGAGAACACAGCAGGTAAAACAAAATCCAGAGAATCCACAATGAGCAAGTCATATTTGACCCAGGAACCACACCTTTACCTGGATGTTCCAGACAATCCCTGCTGCTTTACCATTTGTGATTGGCAAATTCTAGAAAATGTCCTTAGCTGTTCTCAAATCTGACATTTTTGCAATAGCTGGTATTATTTTGAACATAATGCACATTTATTTGGCAATTGAAAGAAAATCTCCAGAGACCATATGTGAGTTTCGGCCCAGTGTGTGGGAACGATCGTTCTTGAGCATCAGTGAAAACATCAAGAAAACATGTATAATCCACAAAGAAAGGTCCAGGTCAAACCAGGATCCAGGCCCTCGTGAGGACAATTGATAGACCCATGAAAACATGATGACTTGTATGTTGTCAAATATTGGACTAACATTTTTATGTGTTAATCCAAAGATGAGTCCACTTGAGTAAAACCAAGTCATGGTAATAAGAAACCTGACAGAGGCAAAAATCCCATGATCATGGGTGAGATGTTATACATTTTTAAAGGTCATAAATGACTTCTGACACTGAATGAAATGATACAAAACCTGAGTTTGAGTTTATTTAGACATCACTGACAGTTCAGCTGTAAGTGAATGTTGGGGCATGATTATAAAATTAAAACAGGAACATTTTTTCTGTGTCTCCTTTCCTCTCATGCTTCATCTCTTTTGCCTCTATTTTCTGTGGTTTTTCCCTTTCTACCACATACACACACACACACACACACACTTTCTCCCATCTACACTTTGCCCTTTGCTGCCTTTTTCAAAAATGTCAAATACTGTATATGCACACAGCATACACATACACAACAATGACAGATATGTGCTCAGGCATGTGTGTAAACACAGACAATATTCACATGTGTGCACTCGCACACGCACACGCACACACACACACCCTGGCATGTGTGCTGTCCTGCCTGAGAGAACTGTGTGTGGTGGCTGAAATGGGAGCGAGCTGTAGCCTGAAGGCAAAGCTGGAATACAGGGAGAGGGTCAGCGTGGCAGTTTTTAGGGGTGAGGGTTTAGCAGGGTGACAGCTTCAGGCTGCAGTTTAGGGTTACAATCCTAACAAACTGTCTTTTCATTCCTGCACAGGAATGATTTTCACACAGGAAATTGTATTGGGCCTCTGGCGGCCATATTGGAGGTCCTTTGGCTCAAACAGTGGAGGCATTCTTCAGTCCACACTGTGACCACATGTATCAAATTGATAAAACTCACCACTTTGAAGCTAATGAAGTTAAAACGTCCACCTGCTTTTCATTTATATAAAGTTAAAGGTAGCATGTGACCGGACTGAGCAGGGTTACAATATTTAACTTGCAGCTGCAGAAATAAGCTGCAGTACCAGTTGGTATATTATTGTCGACTGAACAATTAATCATTTTCAAATCACCATTTGAAGCAAAATAATTATGCTGCAACTTAGGATAGAGCTCATTCAGCACATCTGACCCAGGCTTTATATGAAGGATAATGGTTTATTGGTGTTCATTGGTGTTTCTCATGTTCTTATTGAAGTTCTCATTGAACACATTTAAAGCTTTCGATATTTTTTCTATATTTGTTTGATGTACTGTATGTTATATGATGTAATTCATACATGTGGGAAGCAGTTGTTTTCTCTCTATTAATTCCAGGAACGTCTGTCCGTCACATTTCCCTAAGTTCTCATCCTTGCATTAGAAGAGGGGTCAATATACTGATAGTAATTTGTAAAGCTCCATCATGTTTTAAATATGTCACACTGTAAATGCAGAAGTAAGGCCTGACTTAAAACAATGGCAACGGCATTATCTGTCAGAAAAATCTGAATCGTACTGTATATTTATCTTAAATCGCTCTCTGATGCCCGTTGTAATTGTTTTTTCTGTTGTTCTGAGCAACGCAAAAGGCTTATGATGGCAGGATTAAAAGAACAATGAGCTAAAAACATACTACATACAAAACTTTGTCACACGACTTTTCAATTCATGTCACTTTTTTTTTTAATTTTCAATTTCCAAAATAACCACACACCATCCTCGAGCCAGCCTATTTAGTTATGTTTCATCATATTTAGTTTAATAGTTACATATTCTGTCAAATTGTTTATCTGTATATTTGTACTAGTAGTAGTACTAATGTTGCACTGCTACTTTTTCTTCACCTTGAAAAGACATGAATTTTTCATGAAATTGCCAAATAAATTAAAGAAGAAAAGACTTTAAAATGAATTTGACTGAGAGGATTGAATGAACCGAACAACAAAAGAACACGTAGAGTACTGTATATCTTGGTCTAACAAATGTGATGACTGCCAGTCATATGGCAGCAAAAATTGGCGTACATAAGAACAGAAAGGAAGTATAAAATAAATACAGTATGCCATAGCTGTCACTCTGTAGATTAATTTGGTTCAAGAGGCAATGTTCACTGGTGTCGTACAGCGCAAATCATTGCTGATGGCTATAAAACCCCTCGAATAAAGCTGATCCCCCTATTGATTCTCTAACCAACAAAAAGGAGCATCACTCATGTGTAAAACTCTAGCAGTCGTGATTTTAGGAGAATTAGGGGGGGAAAAGAGAAAACCCCATACTCTTTGCTCACAAAAAAAATCAAATTCAGTCAATTTCAGTCAAAATTATGTTCACATTTTCACTGAGGATTCAGCCAGTACGTCTGTTTAGCTCCACCATTCCAGGAAAGTCAGTGTTTTGTATTAAATTATCATGGTTGACATATATATATATATATATATAAGGAATAATGCCTTATTTAGGGCTGTCCTAATGAATGGAAGCCAATGCAGTGTCAAGAAGAATTGCTGTGCAAACCTGTGTGTGTGTGTGTGTGCGGGGGGGGGGGTTTCCCATAGGGTTAATTACATCTCTGTTCTCTGTCAGTGCGGCTCTCTCCTCCGCAATCTGAGTCTCTGCTGCAGGCCACACACACACACACACAGAGAGAGAGAGAGAGAGACATCCATACACACTCAAATATCATGACACACAGGCAGAAATGTTCTGTCTTTCCCTTTTTGTCTTTCTGTCACAATTTCTTTCTCGCTCTTTCTTTCTCCCTCTCCCACACGTGCACGCACAGATTTGCACAGCAATTCTTCTTGACACTGAATTGGCTTCCATTCGTTTGGACAGCCCTAAATAAGGCATTATTCCTAACCTTAACCATAACCAGTTAATGCTTAAACTTAATCTAACTACAATTCAAATCTTAGCCCTCAACTAAACTAATTTCTCAGAAATTAGGCTCTATTTAGGACCAGGTTTTGGTTTCTATGAGGACTCCTAGTTACTGTATGTCAAGGTCAGTGTTTATGCCTGAAAAGGTCTTAAAGAGGTAACAAGTACACACACAAAACCCAGCACAGTGTGTCGCACGAGAACATGTGTTATGTTGTACAGAGTTAGATATGAAGGAGAAGGCTCTCTCTTATAATAACTGTTCTAGCTGTTCATTGTGCATAAATCATGCATGACATGACCCACATGTAAATCACTCATGTCAACAGGATATCGCATCCCAGCAGCTCCTATCTCATCTTCTTCTCTTTTGAAAACTCCAGCTTTATATTCTACGCTGATTTCTCTCATCTTGTTCTTCAGTGTTTCTTTGTCCTCATGTCACTATTACATATCAAATACAAGGAAAATTAAAATAATACATATATAGTCTTGGTTGTGTAACTTTATACAGAAATTATATAATTTATAATTTCCTTTAATTATTAATTATTTCAATTTTTCTAAGCAAATCTTACTTTACCGCCAGTGTTTTGTTTCCTGTTGATTATACTGATCAGTTTATAGATTTAAAAAAAAAAAAAAAATGTTATGCAAGCTGTGATCCTTATTATGTGACCACCTGAATATTGTAAACTTATATTGAAATGTGAGTTGAAGATGTAAGTAAAGAGATTGTTCGTTCTGGTTTATTGAAGCATTTTTGCAAAATGTTTATAATTTTTGAGTTATTTGACTGGGAAGTGAATAAATGAATAAATACTTTCCCACTGGTCAAAAATCCATCAGGCCTGCGATTAAACAGGAGTTTTTTAGCATCACTGCACTGGCTTTCTTGATTCAGAATTCAGAGGAAAAGTTGATGAAACATCTCAGTGCTGCCCACGAAGTGTGACGATTTGTGTCTTCCACAAAAAGTTGCCTCCTCCTGCACAAATAAGACGACAGGTCGTATAACCCTCCTGTCTAACCAGTGAATCCCCTGTTGTTTGCACCTTTCTGGCTGAATCCCACTGAGACGTGTCCCCCGGAGCCACGGCCTTCTTTATTAACCGGCTTATTCCCTTAATTAGCTAATAGAATTGCTTTAACCATGATCCAAGAACAGAGTAGCCCGTGGGAAGACAAACACTCAACTATGTGGAAGTGAGTGTGTGTGACTAAGAGAGGTATGTGTGCATAAAATGGGTATAAATCAAACGTTAAATGTGTGCACAAGCCTCTGTGTGGAGATTGTGTGTGTGTGTGCGTGCGTGTGCGTGCACGCTCGCGCTCACACACGTCCACGTGACAGCTAAGGCACCACAGTCGCCTTCTCTACTTTAATTAACGAGCCTTCCTGCAAGACTTTCCACAGAATATGAAACAATTTTACCTGATGATGCAAACGGCTGAAAACAGCAGCATGTTGGTGCCTCCTGCTCCCCTCCTCACCTGACATTTTCTCTTTATGCAAGAGCATTAATGTATGCCTGCGCTACATTTGTGGGTTTTTTTATATCCATGTATTTTAGTGTCACTGCAATAGCCAAAAGGATTATTTTCCTTAAGGAAATGTGTGTGTGTAAGCAAAATCCTTTGTACTGTGTGATGAAAAAGAGCAGGCTGTATCACAGCTTGGCAATGATGTTCTCGCTGCACATCTATGCGCACACAAGTGCACGCATACATGCACACACATACACGCATGCACACAAACATACACCCACGCATTGAAGTACACACAAAAAGCCTCATTTAAAGTCCATGGAAGGCCTAAGAAAGCAAAGCAGGTTGAAAAAAAAAGACAAGACAAAAAGAAATATGTAAAATACAACATCAGTTCTGGGTTCAGGGAAGAGGAGGCATTATTAAAAAGAAGGGCTGTCAATCAATTAAAATAAGTTAACCAGTTAATCACAAAGAACGTGCTGTGATTAGTTGCAAACAATATCATCTTTTTAATCTTACAACTGAAACTTAATAGTTACATTTAAACACAGAATCGCAAAGTAAAACGAACACAAAGAAGGCACGTGTAAATCCAGATACAGCTGTTTAAGAGCAATTTAAGCTGTAACAGATTCTTTGCTGTGAACTGAAGATGGAACTTACACACTATATGAACTTATATGCATTAGTAGAAGAAAAAAGAAAGGCCAGACCAAAGGCATGAAAGGTATGTAGGGGAAAAATGTATCTTGTTTGTAGTATATATTTTTATAGTTTTATAGTGCTGCTTTAGTGTTTTCTTCACAGTCAAGTCAGAAAATGGAAAGTATGACTGCTACGCATGTTTGCCTGTGCATACACAGCCGATGTTCCATTGATACTAAAACAAGGTTCTGCGTCTTCTAGTGTTCCTCACATGTCTACTCAATATCACATTCTATTCCAGGAACAATGATTTTTTTTTTTTTTTTTTTTTTTTATCAGGAGTTCATCTTCATTTATATTCTTTGAGTGATGGGTTTTTTCATGTGGTTACTTCCTCACATAATGTCAAGCAAACATCCATGGTCACATCTTCTTTCATGTTTCTTATGTGCCCAAACTAAGAGCGCACCACTAACTGGACAGCAAAGAAGGGAGCGAGTATCTTAAATTTTTCTCGGTCAATCATTCTCTAATTGGCTCTTTTTAACAACCCATTTAGCCAAAGTAGTAGTTAGCTTCTTGCTTTAATGTTTCATTATTCACCCATGACTAACACACTCCATTATCTTAGTTTGGGTCCGTCAGACGACTTTTTAAAATCAGAATTTCCACGTAGGACTCCATTGTTGTTCACACACGTTTTTAGCCATGCAAGTTTTCTTCTTTAGATGGTATGTGGTGCCGTTCTTGGTCAAAGGTCAGCCACCACAGGAAGTAGACAAAATGCAGCTGTTGTGAACCCGGACTTTTCTGAACAGAAATATGTGAAATTATTTGTTCACTCCATCTGAGAACAGGTGAGATGTATTTAAAATTAGAAGTTTCATACTACAGTTTTTATTTATTTTTTCAATTTGTAATGAGATCAACATCAACATGTTGACCTCATTATTAAAAAGATTATATAAAATCTAATCCTTTATGCAGTCAGTGTACAGGTTCATAAAATCTTGTCAAGTCATGTCAGTTTTTTGTACAGAGCCCAACATCACAACTGCAGTTTGCCTTGAAGAGCTTTACAGTCTGTACAGCAAGTGACACCCTCTATCCTTAGACCCTCACATCGAGTGATGAAAGACTCCACAAAAACCTTTATAGAAGGAAAAAAACACAAACTTTTACTGTCACCTCAGAGGAATTTCACTCACAGACAGGGTTTCACATAAACACACACTTTTAATAAACACAAACCTTGAAAAAGGGACAATAAAAGCAGCTTATAAAGTTTAAATACACTTAACAAATCACCCCAACAGCCTCCATATGGACACACAGGAGTCGATAAGACTGGACAGGGACTGTGTAGCTCAATACAGTGCAGTAAAAGATGGCAGCTCATGGCCAGGTCACAGTGAAAGGAACTTAAAATTGATTTGCCTCTCTGTCTCTTTGCTGCAGTGTGGTGCGTTCGCTTCTCGCAGGAGCCATCGGACCAGTCAGTGGTGCTGGGAGAACGGGTGGTGTTGTCCTGCGTGGTGTTCAACTACAGTGGCATTGTCCAGTGGACCAAGGACGGCCTGGCCCTCGGCATCGGCGAGGGTCTGCGAGGTGAGGAAGGAGACACTAATCTACTGTGGAGTGAAAAATAAAATGCACTTTCACCGAGCTGCAGGGATCTAAATGAAAAGAAGGAGAGGAATAACTCCGCTACGCTTTCAGTTCGGTTTTGACTTAAAGAACCCTGAAAAAAGCTATTATGGATGAAATGTGCAGCTTTTCTTTAACATTAAGGGAATGAAGACTGTACAGAGAGAGCGTTAAGAGCCAAGAGGCATGTGAGTGACAATCTGGCCGAAAATGAGTCCTGTATATCATGCTGAATTAGAGAAAATCCCTCACACTGCTGCCAAAAGCAGACACACATTCGCATTTACATTTTAAGCCAATGTGCTTGTCCAGAATGACTTAGTGTGAGAACAATATTAGAATACATATCATTTCAGAGATGGAGGAAGTATCACATGCAAACTAATTTCAGAGGGTCAAAGCCAAAACAGGCGACATTCTGGAAATGATGAGAGGAAACTCAGGAAAATGAAAGAATTACAGAAGCGAGAATATCCTTCACTGACCTCAGCCTCATTTTTCAAAAATACACTCACAACTCTGACTTCCTGGATGTTGATATTGACATTTTATGGCTGCAGCTGCTGAAAGCTCTTACTCTTTGCCCCGCGATAAATTTTGGCAAGAAATGAAATGATCCCCCAGACTTTCATCTGCTCAAGGATGAAAAAGCTGCTCAGCCCCAGAAATGAGGAAACTAACCAAAGGATCATGAAATTAGGTCTGCAGCTTACACTCATTTTCGTCATGCATTTAACTGTTGATTTGCTCGATTAATCAATCAGTTGTTTGGCCTATAAAAATTATGGATTGCATTTTTACAAACTTCGAAAAGACATTGTAATCTAATGTCTTCTTTAGGTCACAAACCAAATATATTCAGTTAACTGTCACACAGAAGCAAAGAAACCAGAACTGGTTCATATTTAAGAAGAAATAACAGAATGTTTATATTTTATTGGTAATTAGTTATCCAACGGGTGATTTATTAAAGCATTACTAATCGAATAATTGTTGCAGCCTTAAACGAAACACGGCAAATAATCAGTTAAGAGCCTCTTGTTGAGAAACAGTGTTTTATTAATTTGACCATGAATACACAAAAGCAAGAATTACATTTATTTTCGACTAAAACTTTGGACTTAACATTTAAACATTATTTGTGCTTCTGTCCGTTTATTTATTTATTTATTCATTCATTCATTGCTTTATTATTTTGTTTGCTTCCATACACGATTTGATGAGATTCTGCCCTGTACTTACTTGCATCTAAGACAGATTCTTCCCCCCCCCTTGTTAACTTCAGTCTATTCTGTCTTTTAAATCATCTCCTGCATGCAACTCTATTTTAAAACTGTGTTACAAAGTAAAAAAAAATAAATAAAAAGTTTATAATGCAGTTTTACAGATATATATTTTTTTTTTACTAAGCAATTATTATGTTAATACCATGACAAACAATTAGTACATACTTTATAAGCGCTTGTACTTTGTTCAGCTATTTACAAATCCCATTTTTCATCACAATGGTCAACAACACACACAAAAACACACACACACACACACACACACACACACAGCAATCACCCCAGCCCCCACACAGACACATTACTGTACACACTGTCACTCAAGTGAAGATGTGACATAATTTACAGGTTCAGTAAAGGTTGGCACCTCCCTCTCTCCCTCTCTCTCTCTCTCCCCCTCCCTACTTCTGGGGGAGGAAGAGGCCGTTCTGACTTGTTACGGTCAGAAAATCACCAGTGTAAATAATGAACGAATGACTGGAGTTGTATGCAGTTGTGTCTGCTCTATATTCCCCGTTGCTCCTCTTTCAGCTTCATCATCACCTGCTTTATTTGCTCCCCTGATTCCTGCCTTTGCTTTGAATCCCTCTGCCTCTGCTCTCTTTTATTTCCATCTCATTCTGTCCTCCTCACTCTTTGCCATTAACGCTCTTTTATCTTTCACGAGCAAGGTCCCGGTGAAAAACACAGCAGCGTTTGATAAGTGTGTCCCATTTCTCTCTGCTGTCCTCTGTCTGTCATCGCCTTCTGTCCATTCGTCTCTCACGTGTTATTGTCTCACGATCTTTCACTTGTCTTTGTTTGCATTGTGAAAGTGAAGGGGTTTCAAAATCCCTCTTTCCCGTGGGAAACAAAGACAACAACCTCCAAGCGACCCACACGAACGTTGTCAGTCAGAGTCAATTTTCCACATCCTCTTTTTTTCTTTTTTTCTTTTTTTCCTGGCAGTAGCTTTCACCAGTGACAACAACTTGCCCAGCATGCTGATCTGTTCCACCATGATATCACTTTGAAAAGCTCCTGCAAGTGCCAAGTACAGCTGACTACAGTGAGCTCCTCCAGAGCTAAAATGTATTATATTTAATATCAAATAAGTCATTATAGGTGCCAAATGCTCACACGGTCAGTGTAGTGGTTAGCACTCTTGCCTTTACAGCAAGAAGACCCAGGTTTGCGACCCAGTCAGAACAAGAGCCTCTCTGCGTGGAGTTTGCATGTTCTCCCCAAGTGTGTGTGGGTTTTCTCCCAGTTCGCCAGCTTTCTCCCACACTCCCAAAACATGCAGATTTGGTGATTTGGCCAACTGGACTTACACTCTAAATTGCACCTACAGGCAATTTAGAGTGTAAGTTTTTCTTTATGTGACCCTGCGATGGACTGATGACCGGATTACACCCCGGACTAGTGACCTGTCCAAGGTGTATTCCACCTTGCGCCCTATGTCAGCTGGGATTGGCACCAGCGCCCTCCCCGCGACGCGTGGAGAATAAAGCGGAAGAAGATGAGAGAGTGAGTAAGTGAGGAGCCAAATGCAAAACAGAAGGCAATTCAGACCAATAAAAGTGCGATCAAGAATGTGCCGAACACACATATTAGTTATGAGTCTCAGAGGAGGTGGAGAAAGGCTTTCTTTTTCACGCCTCACTGTGTCGGACGCAGACATGTTTAAGTGATGTAGCTCACAAGTATGTCAGGCAAAATTTTTACCTCCAGTAGGAGGGACATGACGTCCAATGAGTAGAAGAAAACTGTTCTAGAGGAAACATTGGCAAAAGCTGCAAACCTGAAAAGACCATGATATGCTTTCTTTGTCTAAGTTGGGGCTACAAAACAAATATTTTCATAATTGATTTATCTGTTGATGATTTTTTCTATTAAGTGAGTCAGGAAATGTTGAAAAATGTTTTTACCAAACCTGGAAATTATGATGTTCTTGAATGTCTTGTTTTACTGTAAGAAGCCGAAAATCTGAAAAAACGTGGTTTATTTATTGAAAAAAAAAAATCAATTATCAAAATGGTTGACAGCTTATTAAGTAATCAATTAGTCATTGATAGATATAATTGTTGCAGCCCTAACCACATGGACCTCACAGCATTGTCACTGTAAAGGTGAGTTATATATAGAAATATTGACTAAATCTGCCACCTAAAACACTCAATTGCAACATATTTAAAGTTTGTGAAATTGTACAATTCCAACGTTTTTGTCAAACTCAGTGATAATAGCTGTAGCCACATTATTCTCCAGCACTGACATGGTGTGTGGAGATAATAAGTCTGGCCATGTGAGACTCATAAGTTGTTACTGTGTGCACAAACAAATGATATTAATTTAGTCTAATCCAACAATGTGTTGCTGGTGCATGAAATAATATGACGTGTAAGAGGTTGTTGTTATGCTCCCTGATTTGATTTTATACAGCTTAATGACAGAGTAGGCGTGCAGTAAACTCGTATACCTGCAGTTTGAACACCCACACACATCTCCTGTGTTCATTCACTGGCAAACAAAAAAAAAAAAAAGTGTTTCTCAACATAGCATCATTTTAATTTACATACAAAGAAAATTTCTAGTTATTCTGGGACATGTGCATATACTGGTGTGTATGTTTATCATGTTTAATGCAAATACTCAAAGGACACATGCACATCTTCTCACCTGCAGGCAGCGGTGGTGGCAGTTTATTGTTCATCCTCCTCCCCAGGGTGCTTTCACCTCTGTGGTTGCTATGCTGCAACGTGCCTGAGTGGATGATGTAATCGCCACTAATACTTTTGTCAACCCCCCCCACCACCACCACCACCACACACCCGCTAAACCCCCAGCCTTCCTCCTCTTTCCCATCCCCAAATGCCAGCCTGATTGCCTCCCTTTCCTTTGCCATCTGAATCCATGATGTCATGTCAGGACTGGGCACGAAGGATCAATGAGTGCCCCCTAGTGGGACGTCATGCTCAATTATGTCTTTGTCTGAGAGGCGAGGGGTTCAGGCAGAGAAGTAAAGGGAGCGTTATAACTGGAACAGTGCTGCCTGTAGTTCCACAGCTCGAGTATGATGCTGGAAATTATGGAGCAGGGTTTGTGCAAAAAAAAACACGTCAGCTGTTTATCTCAGACCGTGCATGTGTGTGTTTGTGCGTGCCTGGCATTCCTTATGTTGCGGGGACTAAAATCTGTTTACACAGTCACACCATGGCGACTTGTCTCCCTTATGGAGACAAAAATCAAGTCAAAAATCAATTATTTGTTCTTATTTGTCTTAATGACATAGCACCCTGATACATCATATAGCTCACACTCAATCTAAGGCTGTTTTAATGTTGCTTTTTGTATGTGTCTGTACAGCACATTGGTCAGCTGAGGTTTTTTTCTGCAATAGAAATAACCTCTACTGACTTTCTATAGAACCATATTAAGGATAAAAATATTATTAAGATTAAATTGACACGAGCTTAAAGAAATACAGTAGGTGAAAAAAAATCGCACTTTAACCAAAACATTACAAAAATACACCACACCTCACTATACCTTTTGTGGTATCTCTCCATTGTCAGGGTTTTATTTCCTGACATTTTGAAATATATGTCTCCAAGCTCTCTGCTGCAACCCCAATAAAATCAAGGTGAGTGGAAGTGAAGTGTTGAAAAACAACATCCAATGTCCCTGTCACTCTGGATAATCCACACAATATACTTGGGACAGTTTTCACGGGGACAACTGCACAGTGGATTTTTAATTTAGATAAACTGCTTCCTTAAATTAATGCAATTTCTGTCAATACTCCATCATCTTTACTTTACGTGCTCAGGCTGACAGGAGTGGGAGATTTTCGGGGGAGCTAGCATTCCGACATTCATCATAACAAATGATTCCACAGTATGTGAAAATAAATGTGTTCCTTCCCCTGTGAATTTACATTTTCAAAATAGAAATAGTGAAGTTTTATTCCAAAAATTAAGTTTGTGTGTGTGTGCGCGCGCGCCTGTCACTCACTTGATCATAATGAAGTATTTTGTGAAGGCTTCTGTATTATGACGAATCATGGTGATAATAGCAGCCTCTTCTAGTGATCATTTCACAACAGAAGGTCATGTTTTTCCCAGTGGTTTCCCTATTCTAAAATTACATTCAGCTATTCAGTTTCAGTTTATTTAAGTGGGTTTTCTCAACTGTAAATAAATCAAATTATGACACGGAACAAAAACAGAAAATTCATAAAGTATTAACTGCAGACCTGGTGTGTATACCTGTGTGTGTCTGTGTCTTGTCTCTGCAGCCTGGCCCAGGTATCGTGTGCTTCGGGCTCTGGACATCGGCCAGTACAACTTGGAGATCTCCCATTCCGAGCTGTCTGATGACTCTCTGTACGAGTGTCAGGCCACAGAGGCTGCTCTGCGCTCCAGGAGGGCCAAACTCAATGTACTCAGTAAGTGGGCTGTAGATGCACCAGGGTTATTCTTGTTATCCATTTAATGTCCTGTTGGCCAGTATTTGAGCAAACTTTTATTTCTAAAAAAAATAAAAACAGGGTTGCTCACAATATCACCTTCATAATTAGATTTTGACAGGATTATAACACCTGTGATTCTCTGTGAAGCATACTTCATACAGGTAGTCCATACATTAAATGCAATGTTATGTAAAGGAATGACATCCTTTCACCATTAGATGTCACTAATTCTTACACACTGGACCTTTAAAGGCCTCTCCATACTTTCTTGTTCTTTTGGTCGTGTCCACTGGGTTGCACGTACTCCACAGCTCCATTTGTACTACAATGATGGTCTATGGGAAAAAATTTAAATTGTTCATGGATTATTAACTCAGTTTGCACTGGTAGCACTTACATGTGTCCAGCCTGATGCATGCAGCAAGATCAAGTTAAATTAAAGGCCATTAGCACATCTTAAAATTGTTTTGACTGATTTGTTTTAGATCGTACATTTATAAATAAGATAATATGTTATTTAAAAATTACAACTACGAACATGAATGAGGTTAAATGTCAAGAAGATAAAAAAAAAAACAACCTTGATCTCAGGCTGATGGAAGTCTGATGTATTGTCTGAGTTTCCACTGGTCAAATTGCCACAACTTTATGGACTTACTGTATGTGCTGATTATGAATATGTACAATCTTGTTTGTATGCATGAGTGCACTTCTGCATTAGGGCATGTGTTCGCATGTGTTTCTCCTCCAGTTCCCCCTGAGGACCCACTGGTGGACGGATCCCCGGAGCTCCTGCTCATGGCCGGGACTCCGTACAACCTGACCTGTGTGACCCGTGGGGCAAAGCCTGCAGCACATATCCAGTGGACCAAAGATGGAGTCCCTTTAGAGGGAGCCCACCAGTCCACGGTGAGTCACACACGCATACACACCCACACTCACCAATGTACACACATGCAGATAATAGCAAACACATGCACACAGCAGTCATGCAACATAAAACACACATAAAACACATAAAGTTTATTACACCACAATGAGATCTGCTTAATCTCATTTATTTAGCTGCATGGTGGCGTCAAAAGGCCAGCACAATTTCTACTCTGCAACTCGGTAACATTGACTCTCAGTCTGGTTATTTGTTAGTTTATGTGCTTTTTGTTGTGGGAGCTGCAAAGTGGAAAACATACAGTAGAATCACCACAGACCATGCAGCACCTGTGCAGTCATGTAACAAGGCACATCTGACTTTCTCCCTGTAAAACGTATGGGAACTAGAAACTTTCTACCTTTGAACCAGAGTTTAAGCATTGTTGATCCAATGAAAACAGTATTTACTGTATGTTTATTGTGGCAACACTACAGTACAATGTGAATATTATTGACATATTGTTGAAAAACGACTTGTCCTCTGGCAATTGTTTGTAATATGAAATGCTTCTCACTTTGAAAATCCTCCAACTTATGTGATATTAGGTGAAGAGACTGAAAAAATACCGATGTAGCATCATGCTGTGCACACAGGATTTCATCTGGCTGGTTCAGTCACATTCCTTCCAGTGAGCCTTTAATTCCAATCATCAGTCATACTCCAACCCTGAGAACACATAAATACAGGAAAAAAAAAGACTTCAGTCACGCCTCTCACCTCTGTGGAAGGTTACACACATGTTTTATTAAGCTTCATGCACACATGCACACACGTGTACACACCACACACCCCCAGACGAAAAAAGGTGACACTGATCACAGTGTAGTTTGCTTTCCTATCTCAAACAGTCATGCTCCATACACTGTATGTCACTTACATTAAAATTCTGCACACACGCACACATGCACTCCTCTGCTTTCATATGCAGTAGCAAACACTGGCTCATGCACTCAAACACAGATTTTTTTTCAGATCGCTGGGCGCCAGTCTCATGCCCCCCCCCACACACACATGCTTATACATACAGTATTACATTCTGCACTTATGTTACCACATTAATATTGACGACACATTTACACGACTGTGAAGGCTGAACACACTTTCGCAACATATTTTTACAAAACGCCTCACCTCTTCAATCCAAGAAATCTGGATTTTACTATTGTGCAAAAGATTTAAAGCTTCATAGATACACCCGAAGATTTCTTGTTATACTGATGAATCTAAGAGCCTGTTTATACTCTAAGGATGGATACCTTCCTAATAAATGCATCTTTAAATTTGTAAAATGCCCACAACTATGGAAAAGGCCTATTCTAAAGCTGAGATTGTGTCTTAATGATTTGCTTCTTCCGTCTAACCAAACCACGCACATCCAATCTAGAATATAAGGAGGAGAAAAACTGAAAATGTTCTTATAATTATCGATTATTGATATACAGTATTCAACTCTCATTTTTAAATCAATCCAATAAAAATAACTTCAGTTTGTATTATTTGAAATCACTTTTCTACACCAACATTTAAAAGTACAATAATATCCATTTCTATGAAATATCTACTTTACATTAAATTTAAATTCTTTGCATCTTGTCAGTTCCATCATGTTCATCCTCTTCTTCTTTGATTGTTAACTGCCGGTTCTCCTCTCCTTGCAGGAGGTTCTGCCAGACCGTAAAAGGGTAACAACCAGGAGCTACCTGCCTATCACACCAGTCGACACCGACAGCGGAAGCAACTTCACCTGTGTGGCAAGCAACCCTGCAGTGCCCATGGGCAAACGAACCTCTGTCTACCTTAATGTCCACCGTATGTTTGTCTTTTGTCCTCTGAGAAAATTGAAAGCACATAGGTGAGGTTCGAGGTTTTGAGCCTGAGCTTTTTTATTTCCCCGCGTAACTGCTCTTGGGTTTTACTAAGTCTCAGCAAAATTACAAATATGTACAGTTTACATAGATTTACATCCCCCATTTTCCACCGGTCTCAACCCTGGACTCGTTCCAGGTCTGATTTAGCTGCTTGAGTTGTTTTTACAACAATTTCGAGGCCAATAATTTTCGTGTAAAGCAGCTCAGCGAGTTGATTTTGTTCAACATCTTGAAAATAACAAACTCTGTGTTTAAAGGATTTCAAATGTGTCCCTGAAGAAATAAGGAATGATTGCTTGCAGAGAAGTTGCAGTTTGAATATTCAATCAAGAAGATTGATGTGTTTTTCCGACCCGGTGTAGTTAGTAATTAGTGGAAGAATAACTGCAGTAACAGTAGATGTGGAGTCAGGGCTGTGTTAGTACAGGAGGCTGTGGAGAAGTGAGGAGTTTTTTTTGAACACCGCTTATTGTGTAATTTATAGTTTCTGCGACTTATTTATGTGGGAAATCAATCTTTGTGCTGCTTGGCAATGGTCAAATACCCCAGTCATCTACACCATCATTCACTTTATTTTTAGTCGTCCTCTAAATATTGGTGTTTTCCTGTGTAGATCCTCCTACAGTGACCCTGTCTATCGAGCCTCGCTCTGTTCTGGAGGGTGAGAGAGTCACCTTCACCTGCCAGGCTACTGCCAATCCTCCCATCATGGGCTACAGGTAGGAGCGACATCTCCCTGAAATAAAGTAAAAACAAAATGTACACTATATGTGTGTTACCACTGTATTAACTAACTGCGATAACAATAATTCTTTCTGCTGCTCAAGTGTTAACTACAGAAGTAGTTGCAGCACCTTTACCTCCCTCATTCATCAGCACACCAGACTCTTGTAAGATGGCATGAAGGATGGGCTCAAATTCAAGAGAATAATGCTGAGCAATCTTCGTCAGCTGTTCTTTGTTACACTGCGCCTCCAACTCCAACAGATGGGCACTCAGTACAATCTTCCACGTTGTCTGCCATAATCCCAAGTCCAATCTAGCAACTCCCCAAGTCAATGAAAAATAAATAAATAAAAACAATGACAGAATTTAAAAATGTAAAAAAAAATTAAAAAAAAAATAAAATAAAAAACAATTTAACAAGAAATGAGATTAAGACCAAGAAACTGATTAAATAGAAACATTTGCAAGAAACCTGGGAGCTACACAAAACTTTCTCTGATAAAAATATGTTTTTGGAACAAGTTTCCTAAAGATGACACTGCTTGACTCAAACAGCCTTATTTCCACAGGCAGGTCTTTCCATGTTTGGATGTGTGAACATGTAGTGTAAGTGTAGAAAACAACTAACCAAAGAGAAACCAAGCCAAATGAGTCAGGGAGGAGAACTGGTTTCAAGCTGAGGTTCCACCACTGGGTCCCAGTGTGGGAGCACTGCCAGGTGCTTAGGCACTCAGCCCACTGAGTGTATCTTAAAATATCATCTAATGTCATATGTGCAATATAGTTTTATGAGTTTGAACGCAATGTCTGGCAGTATACAGTATGGATAGCATATCTTTTTTTTGTTTGTTTGTTTGTTTTCACTGGCTCTCACTGATTATATAAAACATTATTATTTGGATCATAGCTAAAAAAAAAAAAAAAGCTACTTTTGATATTTGCTGCTGAAAAACTGACATTTGGTGAGTGTAAATTGGTGACGTGCTCTCACTCTGTGTGTCAGATGGGCTAAAGGTGGTGTGTTGCTGGAGGGAGCCAGGGAGAGTGTGTTTGTCACCACGGCAGATCACTCCTTCTTCACTGAGCCCGTGTCGTGTCAGGTGTTCAATGCCGTGGGAAGCACCAACGTCAGCATCCTGGTGGATGTGCACTGTAAGTGGACGGCTGTGTGGAACTGTCACATGTGCTCACATGTCCTGCAGAATAAATATGCAGTTCAGTTAAACATATTTCAATGAAGTAAGGGCTTAGTACAATAAAGCCTATACAGTACATCAGTGGTCAGCAACTGCTGGCTCATGGGTCAAAACTGGCCCACTGGCATTACTATCAAGCCTGGTAGATGAATTAAAAAATCTGATTTTATTTTTAAAAAAATAAATAATTTTATGTTTATCCTCACAAAAAAGACAAAGTCATGCAGAATTCACATCCCCTTTATTATGAAAAAGTATGAACAGAGTTTTAAAACACTTGTAACAGTCTTTTACTTATTTAAACCAACACATCTTTTAAATTTGCCATTTTTGTACAAGACTGAATATTTAGACTGAAAGAAAAGGGTTTGTAGACTAAAAAGACCCCAGGCCAAATGTAAAATGTACAAATGCTGACCCCTGCTCTACATAAACAAAGTAAAGTAAAGAACAATGACGACTGAGTGTGGCACATTTAAAAAAGAAAGAACAACAGTTTTTCTCCATGATGACAGCTTTTATCCTCCCTTTATTTAAGTGCTTCTTTGCTCTACTAATATGCAGGAAATTTGGGTCAAAATGTATGTTTATTGACTGGAGAATGCCATCAGATTTATAAATGTATTCCTCCCACCAGAATTTTGTCACCACAAATTTTTCGTCAAGTTTGTTCCTTACACTCTGTCTTTGTGAATGTGATTTTCATTCTCTTACTCTCTTTCAGTTGGCCCAATTCTGGTTGTAGAGCCCCGGCCTGTCACCGTGGATGTGGACTCTGATGTCACTCTTAACTGCAAGTGGTCTGGAAACCCTCCTCTCACCCTCACCTGGACTAAAAAGGGCTCCAGCATGGTAAGAACCAAACAAACGTTCACACCGTTTAAAAAAGTGGTAAACGACAGCTATAAATTGACACGGAGACAAATACCTGTCACCTTCTGCAATGTTTCAGGCCCACAATCCCAGCCCATATTGTAATGTGTCATAGCCAGACTTCATAAATGTTTGCTCAGTTGTAAAGCAGACGGTTAGCAGCGAGACTCTGTCTTCATATCTTAAATCTTTAATTCATGTCTAACAAGTTAAGAAAAGCTCCAGGAAAAAAACTAATGGAGCCTGCTGAGTAAATCAACATCTTTTATGAATTAAATATGGATAGTTCCTCCCTGTCTCCTATTAGCATCTCCTCCTGCCTGTCTCTGCTCTCCTCCTCACCAATCGTCTAAGCTGCTTTTTATTCATTTACTTATCTGTCTGCGTATGTATGTGCACATGCAGGTGCTCAGCAACAACAACCAGCTGTACCTGAAGTCGGTGAGCCAGGCTGACGCAGGTCAGTATGTCTGCAAGGCCATCGTACCGCGGATTGGAGTGGGAGAGACCGAGGTCACACTCACTGTCAATGGTTAGTCACTATTCACTCTCTCTCTGCTGTTAATAATAACGCTGCTCGAGCTAACAGTTGTTTTCATTATCAGATATTCTG
Source organism: Brachirus orientalis (assembly GCA_016785285.1). Classification (NCBI taxonomy): domain Eukaryota; kingdom Metazoa; phylum Chordata; class Actinopteri; order Pleuronectiformes; family Soleidae; genus Brachirus; species Brachirus orientalis. The sequence continues at coordinate 7,484,869 of JAFBJR010000101.1, read as the reverse complement.
TTAATTATTTTAGTGATTTATCAGTGGGTTTACTTGTTTGTTTCAAAAATTATATAAAAAAAAAAAAGAATAACATCCTTCAATGTTTTCCAATCCTCAAAATTAAAAGCCTCCATCTTGTTTTTCCACAAAACATGTGGTTAAGATGAGCAGTTATGAAACAGTATTTTTCATTTTTTATAACATTTTATTCCTAAAGTGTTTTTCTTTTTAATCGTATGTGTCCCATGGCTCAGTCCGACCGTCATTTTCTCTTCCTTGGTTCCTTCGACAACCGTGTTCTCTGCTTCTGTTTCGCCGGCTCTGCCATGATGAAATAACTCTTTCGCCACCTTGATATAATTACTGCAGCTGTCGTGCTGATATTAGCAAAGACACAGTATGTAGAAAATCCCCCCCTCTCTTCAGGTGGTTTAGCAACTAAAGGTTGGTGGTTCAGTTCCTGGTTCTTCCAGAATCTTATATATATATATGCATATATATATATATATATATATATATATATATATATATATAAACTTTAAAAGGTACTCAAAGGTACTTTGCAAAAGAAAAACCTCAAACAAAACAACAGACCAGCTAAAACAGACAGCAATATAGAAAATATAAAACAGAAATAACAGTAGCAGTAAAAAGCAGAGCAGCAGGATCATAAATTAAAAGCACATTTAAAAGGGTCGGTTTTTGAGGGCAGTTTTTGAAAGAGAGTCAAAGAGAGTTTCTGAGCATATGCAGTAAAAGTGCTGGTGGAATCTGTGTAAATAGGTGAATGTCAGTTAATGGGCCAGATCGCTAGAAAAGCGCAGTCCATTTGCCATTCTGTGTGCCAGGCATGAAAGAGCAAAATTAAACCAAAGGAAACCTTGTAAGTATGCATGTATCTGTATTTTTCTGACAACTGATGCCACTGAATTTCACTAATAACAGCACAAGGTTATGTTGACCTGGTCTGATTCATTCCAGCCCAAGTCCAGCCCCGATCCGCAGCAGCTAATTTGAAACAGGCTCAAAGCCAATATTTCAATGGCAAAACTCTCTCTCTCTCTCTCTCTCTCTCTCTCTCTCCCGGAGAGACCATTGATGGCTTCATAAATCAAAACTGATTCAACAAGAACACAATGATGAAAAGTTCAAATGCTCTCTAAATCTGCTCCAGCTGACAACACGCCCGACAGAAAGAGAAAGGACGACAGTGACATTCATTGGCACGTCCTTCGTAAGATAAAAAATTCAAAAACGCTTGGAGACTTTCAACTTTCAGTTTTACCTCATCATTGCTCTAATAAAAGAAATCATTGTTCTCATTAGTAATAAATTTCAAAACTACTTCAGAGGAGAGAATGAATTTTCCTATGCATGAACAGTGTACCTGAATGGTCTCTTGATAAAGATTTTTGGGTGTATTTTCATGGACACAGATTACTTGTAAAACAGAGCTAAAACACTCTTCTTGATGCAGAACATTGTATCTGAGGCATTTAGTGTGGAGGACGCCATGAGGTCTCGTTGTGAAATATAGCATTTTACCCACTGTGGACATTCAAACTAGGTTTATACCATAGTTTGAATATCCACAGTGGGTACCATGGAGAGAGACTTTGATAACCTCACCACAACACAATGAGCACCAACAATAAAAGTGGAAATATTAATGATTTCCTTCCTTAAAATATGTAGCCCATAGGTCGTCTCTGCCAGAATCCTTTCTTTTACTTTATATTCAGTAAAATGAGCACTAGTTCATCCCATTTCTGGTCCTTATAATCTAATCGCCTATTACCATTACACTTGGTGTGATTACAGAGACTCTATCAAAATTCACCTCTGAGTTATTTGCAATTATGGGTCATTTATTTGCATTGCAATTGACGTGTAAAGACCTCAAGCCTACGAAGAACTGAATTGTTTGGGCTCGCTCATGATGTACTGTATGTAGAATCCAGGTTTGTTTCAAAGGACTCGACAGTGACCTTTGGGGTGAGACACAGTGAACAAACAGAGCCACCCCGTGATACCAAACTGCAAACTGTTGTTTGGACTGAGCCTGGTTTATTGACTAATGTTGTTTCTACTGGATTGAAACCCAATCACATTTTTCTTCTGCTACAAATCAAAACCTGTGCAGAATTATTGTATCCATTGTGAAAGAATCTCACTTATCACCTCTCTCATTGTGTTGTTGCTCCCTAAAGAATAAGTGAGGTTCCGTACAGTGACACACTAGTACTATGTGGTTTTCTGAAACAGGCTAATAGTACGAGGTCTCATTAGGGGTTTTCCAACAATATTGCAGTCTCCTGTATATAACTGGCCAATCTCTGAAATTAAAGACTTTTTTCATAAAATTGTTGCTGTGAAGTATCATAATCAGCTGCTCCTCTGGGCCCTGGCTATAGCCTTCATCTTCCTGATTTAAATCAAATATGGTTGTCTATAAAGCAGACATGAGTAAATGATGAGTAAATGTTTCAAATAAATGAGGTGCACACTGTGTTGTACAAATGTAGTCAAATCCGAATCCAAATCGTTTTTCACTGGAGGTGAAATCACAGCAATGTCACGTCTGTGGCGTCAGGGTGTGTTTTGCATTTGCATTTGCCTTTTTGCTCTCAAAGTCGCTCCACCCTCCTCTCTCCTGTCTCACCCTCTCAGGTCCCCCCATCATCTCCAGTGATTCGGTCCAGTACGCTGTCAGAGGCGAGAGAGGGGAGATCAAGTGCTACATCGCCAGCACCCCCCCACCTGATAAGATTGTAAGTCCATCCTTAAAAGTTGTAATTTGCTGCAGAGTTGCTCGACCTTTTCAGATCGTATTTGCCTCAAACATAATTCTAATCAGATCAATACTTTGTTTGTGTCGATGGTTCTTCCGTCTGTCCTTATTTACAGTATGTGTAAATACAGGATGAACTAATTCGATTTTGGTCGCCAAAATCAGGGCTTTGAACCAGAGTTTCTTTCCAATTGGTTCGTTCTGAACAGAAATAGTATTTTACCGTTTCCGGTTTTAAGTTTCGTCCTAAAATTTAATCCGCATCTGAATTTAATCGCACTTTCGTCCCGTACATTAGCAACGTATCCGGTGCGCAAAGGCCTCTAATGTTAAAGCTAGCTGTTTATATTTGTTTTAATATTCGTCACAAACAGATAAAATAATCGCGTCGAAAACAAACATTTTTTTAAGATTGGTAGACTACAATGTTTACCTCTTATGGTTAATCAAGACCGGGAGACCACTGCATAGACCTTCTGGTTGCCTGCAATGGTGAAGCCAAAATGACCTCAACAGGTCACTGTCGGAAAGAACGGAAAAAAAATACAGATATTAACCAGTTACCATTATTCTAAATAAACAATTCTGTTCCGGAACATTAAAAAATATCAAGTTTCTGGTTTTGTTTTTGTTCCAGGAACCAGTTCGAATGCCTAAAGTGAAAGTTATTTGAGACGTTAAATCGGTCCCTTTTATGTGAATTTCATAACCTCTTTTATAACAAAAGTTTACTTGGACTAAAGCATGAACTGATTTGACAAATCAAATGCTAATTATAATACACTTGCATGACAAATATGTACTTTGATAAAAGGAAAATGTGGTGACACATTGAATGCCTCCACAATGTCGTCATAATGAGCTGCTAAAATCATTTATGTGGCCATTACCTAATGCTGTAACTCAGGAACAGAAGGGGAGATTTTAAACCATATTTCCTGCAAAATGACTGTTTAAAAGTGTGTGACGGTGATTCTCGTTGCTGTCTCTTCTCAGCCTGTGTTATATGTGCCAAATGAGTGGCATCGTTCTCCAACTGTGCCATGACTACGTGAGAATGAGGTGTTCCTTGTTCCGCGGCAGCAAGTGTAACTCATCAAAAAACAGCTGCTGTTAAAATGAGAGAGGAGACACACACAGCACTGTACACAAACCAGGGAACATGGTGTGAAACAGATATGATTGAAGGGAAAAAAATGACACAAAGAAAGAGCTAGAGTCCTTTTTTTAACTGTTTCAACTGTGTTTGACCAGTTTTATTTAAGTACAAAAACTCATTTTAGAAATCTCATATCAAAAAAGCTCATTTGTGGCCTGCAGACTTTTTGTCCAACAACAAATCCCAGCAAAACGTCTGCATTCTGAGATATTTCCCATCATTATTTTATATCTCGCTACATGGATTTTAAATACTTTGCTCTTATAAGCCCATCTGTGTTACCACTGTCATGGAGGTCATGATTTTGGTTGGCATGTCTGGCTTCTCTTCTTTCTGTTTGACTCTGAGCAGCATTGCTCAAAATGTTCAAAGTTTATGGGAATGTAAGTTATGGACCCAAGAATGGAATTGTGCTTTTTAACAATAAAAATGTCAGTGCTGCTTTTAGAAAACATTGTGTTACACTATAGTAATATTGCATGATATATTTTTTAAAGCAATCCTGACATTTTTAGAATGAAACAATATAAAGAACGTTTGAAAAATAAAGGTTTTTACTGAGTGTTTTTGTTTTATGGGGGGGTGGGGAGGATCATTGTTGTGTGTTTCAAAGTTTATTAACAGACAAGTGACACATATATTAAACCATAAATTATGTGTTTTGTCGTTTATTCGTTTCATTCTTCTGCCACTACAAAATACAGTTTTGGTTTCACTGTGATAAAAAAAAAGTGAAATAATAATTTTTATTATGGGTTTATTTGTATAAATCTGTGATTTACTGCAGGGGTAAGGCGCTGGACAACCTTGAAAGTGCTTGAATTTGACCTTGTAAAAGGTATATGAACCTTGGGTACAACACACAGAACTCTCTGTGTGTGCAGCAGTTTTGGTCCTGATCCATATTGACATTGTGGGAATCTGATTGGTCTTGGTGGAGGTTTGCACTCTCTGAATGTTTCCTCTCTTCTTGCCTCTTTGATAGATGAGATGGCTGTGTAAGATCAAATAGCTCTGCAGTATTTCACTGCAACAACACACACTGGCTGTGCTGAACCCATGGCTACACATGTGATTTCATACAGGAAAAAGAGGTTATATGTTCACTCTTGGTCAAGAGTCGGACTGTGCAGTAAATCCCTGATATATCCTTTCACACAGTTTAATGTTATCATTGGAGTGGATGATTTAGCACAGACATATGGATATGTGTTGTTGATTCTTTTACTTAAGTGATCTATGGTTCCACTCCTGGTTGGAAGTCACTTTTGTTAGATATAGCCCATTGACATTAATTGCTCTGCCCTATAGGGACAATAATTTTGCTGCACTTCAAAGATAATGTAGAGCAGAGCATCAGCGCCTCTCAGACTTACAACCACTTACAGTTCAGCAAAGTAATGTCTATCAGTTCAAGCAAGGATGATCTCACCCTCTTCATATTGTTTTATTCGTCATATATAAGACTGTAAAGCAAACACTGTATAACTTTTTCCTGGATGTGCTGTTACTAGCAAACACATTACGATTAAAGCAGATGTGGGATCTGTTAGGTTGAACAACTGTTAGGTTGAACATTACTCTTGAACATTCTCGGCCTGATTTTGGAAGTCTCAGACAGTTATTCTAGCGTCTGTGTGATTGTAGCCATTCATTTGTACCAGTACATAAGCACTAGCAGGGAATCAACTTAGTGAATGAATTGTAAACAGGGTTCCCAGGCCTGCGTGAGTCCAATTCTGGTCCAAATGTCTGTAATTACATTTATTGTTCAAATCTCTTTTATAGTCGTTTTTATTTTTTAAAGTTCCTCGGCAGCATAGGCAGTTTTTGCCGGTAATGGAGTAGAGATAATGCAGTGGAATAGCCAATAGGAGTGACCACTGTCTGAACATGGATTGAAAGGCTTTGATTGGTCAAAGCCTTTCAATGATGCCACAGCTTTTTAGTTGTCAGGGTGTAAACAGATCCAAGCGAATTGGATGTCCCTCTCAGATCACTCGATTTAATTAAGGCTGAAAGGTTATTATAGGATTATTGATCAACATAAGCAAAATAAATCCTGCCAGCTGTAGTTTTACATATCTTGTGAACCCTCAGATGTTGGCAGGGAGGAACTGGTTGGAGAGATGGGCCAGTTTGTGAATGATATTTTCTCTTTAAATTCCCTTTAACATCACATTCTACCCACAGCTCATTGTTGTTGCTCCTGATAATGGCAAGGAACACTTGTGAGTCATCTTTAAACAGAAATTTGAAACATGCCAAACTGAAAGGCAGTATGATCATATAAAATTCCACATGTGACAGCTTTAACACACTGATATTAAAGGTTAGCGATTTATGGTCACCATGAACGAGTCATTGACTTCAAACCCTCCATTTTAGTGTGAATTAGACCAACAGAAAAAAAATCTAAAAAAATCTTTCCAATTCAGTGATCCCTTCCAGAGTAGTACCCATCTTCTCTTTAAAAGAAAGCTTTCACACAGATTGTCCTCGCAGCAAACTGTAATGGAATATCTTTCCTGAACGTGCCATAACTGCAAAACTGCTGTTTCTTCAATCCTGCCTTCTGCTGAAGTCGCTGAGTGCAATACTTGATAAAACTGCAGTTTAATGTAGAGAGCCAGTGCACTATAAGCTACAAAATAACCAATATTGTGTGTAATATAAAAATTTGAAAGGGGGGAAAAAAACACTTGAATGCACACCAGTCACAAAAACGTAAAAGGCGTAAAAATGGAAATAAATCCAATAATGACATTTGGGTTTGAAGGCTAGAATGAGTGAGGGGAAGTGTGGGGGTGAAGTAGACAAAGATAAGAGAGGCAGAAATATAGAGTGAGAGTAAAATTCTGTACCTTTCAGCATCAATTATCCAATTTTGCAGTGCCAACATGACAGAAATCTCAGCTTTAAGAAAGCTTTAGCCTCCTTCTGCACAGGCAGAGCTCAGAGCGTATAATGTGATACGACATTATAGTCTCAGCTTAATGCAGAGACACAAGGACTCATAAAATATGGAGTGTAATTCTGTGTGTGTGAGAGAGAGCGAAAGAGAAACAACAGATTGAAAAGCAGAAACCAAAAGCCAACCAGTTGTGGAGTAATGTAATTATTATGAGGAAGAGTGATGAAGAAAGAATGAGAGTGACTGTGAAATTTAAGAGAAAAGATTAATTGCACAATTTTGTCAGAAATAAAAAGTTTGGCTTTTTCCTGTTAAAAAAAAAAAAGACCCCGAGTCTGTTCATTTTTTAAAAGAACCAGGTTAAAGGGTACATCAGCCCAACATATGGGTCCATGCATATTTAATAAAACCATGCTCCATATTTAATATCCTCCATGGTTAATAATTTTAACCTTTCAGTGACAGAAATTATGGATGTCATTGTACCTCTTAAAACAAAAGCACCTTCATGGAATGAGGGAAAAGGTGAGCGCATTAAGAGGAACACGCTGCAAATCCAAGCAAGAGTGACAGAGGACCAAACTGAGTAGAATATTTAAGATCTGCTTATTAAAATTAATTAATCTAATGTAGAGAGTGCCATTTTTATCACACTAGAGAAAGCACTCAGAGAGCACAAACCTCTTAGCTTCCCAATACTCTCAATAAACTCCTCTGTCTCTACAAGTTTAGTAAAAAAAAAAAAAAAAAGAGAGAGAATCCACTTTCAGATCACCATCAAAATCCAATTATTTTTTCAATGAGCCATCAACAGAAAATCTGAGTGTAATAATCATCATTCACTTTTTTAGTTATGCTGCTCAAAAACAGACAGATAAACAGAGGTAATTACATAAACTACTGTAATCACCCAAAACCTTCTATTCCTGGGAAAACATTTTTATTAATAATTTTATATGCAATATACTACTTAGTCTGATATGCCAGGTTGTAAAAACAACAATAGAACAGATCCCACCCTGGGCAGAGTTGTTAATGATTTATAAATAAAACTTAAGTGTTTTGTTTCTCAGTGCCTTTTCACAGTCCTTTCTTTCTGATTTACCTGAAGATTCTTCTCTCTTTCTTTTGCACTGCTGTTTAATTTGTTTGTGCTCCCACGTGGGAGCTTTACGATTTCAGCTTTACGATGTTTTACCTCATGTCCATGCTGATGACACAAAGTTATATACAGTATATATATCTGTTTTTGGCAACAACCATACACACATAAATGGCATCATCCAATATGCTGCAAAAATCAAGGACAAAACGTAAATTCTTGTGCAACCCAAAGCTTTCAGACACCAGATCCAGTCTTGGTTGTTGACCCTTCAGAGATACACATCTAATATCGGAGCAACTCTGCTCTCATCCCAGATATTTAACCAAAGTCTCACTCAGACTCTGAGAAGCTGGTTCATATTTTTGGTTTATTGCATCACACATTTGACAAACAAAGCAGGTGTGAGGCAGAGTGTGTTTGTTTGTGCCTGAAAAGTTCTTGAAAATATTTTACTTTCGCTGAAATTATTATTATTACTGAGGTTTAATATCTCACTTTAGTCTTTCTTAGCCTTTCTTAACACAAGCCTTAAAGTTTAATGTGTGTGTGTGTGTGTGTGCGTGTGTGTTAATACTCTTTAAGATAAGATAAAGTGTGATTAGCATTATTGATCCCTGAGGGAAAAGTGGATGGTTACAGTGGTAATGAGCTTGAGTTCAGATAAAAATCAAACAAATTAAACATACTGGAGATTGCGTCTTCATCGCATTAATCCAGATTTCCTATCACTGAAAAGGAAATGCTGTTGGGAGCTCATTTACAAATGTTCTTGTCAACATATATACCACACCTATTCTCTTAATGTAATCTAAAAGTGAGCATCTGCTTTGTTTTCGGTAGTTTTTTATTCAAATTGAGCCACAAAGTGAGCACTGACTCCAAATTGTGTTGTCCTGGCTCCATAATGTGTGTTTCTGTGTTGTAGAAATGTAATTAAGGATACAAGATGCATTCAAGTGTGTTGACAGACTCACCTTCCGTGTTCTTCAGGTCTGGGCATGGAAGGAGAACGTGTGGGAGAAGGAGAAGGGCACCCTCATGGAGCGGTACACCGTGGAGCAGAGTAAGCCTCCATCCCAGGGTGGAGCTGTTCTCTCCACACTCACAATCAACAACGTCATGGAGTCTGACTTCCACTCACCATACAACTGCACCGCCTGGAACGCCTTCGGACCTGGCACCATGATCATCACGCTGGAGGAGAAAGGTGGGGAGGAAGGGGAAAGATTTAATTATTTACTGCCAAGTGGTAACTGACAGTGATGTCACTCATAAGGATCTGAAACAAGTGAGAAGTAGGTTCATTTTCCCATAGTCTTCTTTTCAAATTGAATTTTTTGTAACCATCAGATTTGCCCACTGGTGGCAATTCACTTTGTTTTTACTTCCGGGTTGGCCTCTTTCAGCAAACTGGAAGTCTAAGTCCACTTTTCATGTATAATTTATTACTACACCCACAGTTTGTGTGTGCAACTGATTTCATACTTTTTATCATAAAACAGTACAATTCAGTAATTCTTAGGAACAAGCATACATACTGCAAAGCTTCAATACTAGACTTTTCATCAGGAAAATGGTTTTCGGAAGTGAGAAGCCATTTAAAATAGAAGTGTCTGTTATTTTTTAGCAGTCGCACAGACACAGTCACTTTAAAACTCTCACTAATTATATAAAGATACTCATCAATTATATCAAAATCAAAAACTTTGTTACACAAAATCCATCATCACTAATTTGTGACACTTAATACTCATCAACATTAATCAGTCTCCATGTCAGTAAATGGACATCAAGTTGTAAATAGTATTAATCTACACTTACATTAATGGACACAATAAACATGTCCCATTGAGGGATTTTGGTTCTTTGCAAGTCCTTTGACAACAAAATGAAAGTCACGCTGTGTGTTGCCGGTTAATTGCTTTTAATGTTAGGATGCAGCAGTAGGAAGTGAAATTTCAGTCTGCACTCAACACTGTACACAAACTGAGCATCATCTCATCTCATTAACTGTTAAAGCTGCTCTGTGCAAATAGCAGAAGACTTGGCCGAGGTACGTTAGGCGCCTTATGTCGAAAGTTACAAAGAGACAGATTTTGACAGAATTTTCTGGGGATATAGGTTATGAATTAAGGGTTTTTCAAAACAACTAGTAACCACTCTTTACTCTTTGGCTTTCAACCCAGTATAAGGCATTGATTTTACCGGTTTTTATTGGTTTTATGTTTGTTTTTGTGTATATACATAGGTGTGTGTGAGTGAGAGAGAGAGTATGTGTGAGTGTATATATATGTATATATATATTATGCATATGTATGCACTGTGTATGTAGGTATGTATGTTTCTTACGCATGTCTGTGCATATGTATGTGTATATAGCCCATTTCATCTGCTGCATGGATGTACTGTATATATGTGTACATAAGTACAATCAACAGTGTTTTACGTTTTGTTTATCTTTTAGGATGTTTCAGTAGTTTAACTTATTCTTCTCTAATGTACAGCACTTTGCCTCAGCTGTTGTTGTTTTTAAAGTGCTTTATAAATAAAGTTGGATTGGATTGGATTGGATTGGATTGGAACCACGTAAGATAACATTTTCGTCAATCACTCGTTTCACAGTTTTCGTTTTTACATTCAGAAGTGTGAGCAAAGTTTAGGGCAGAAGGAAATTACGCTAGTGCACACAGATTCTAAACATGGTACACATTAAAAAAGTTAACAGGGTCGTCATCTTGGAATGTACAATATATAAACTGTGTTTGTTTTCAATGAAATCCCTGTTATTAGGCATTTGTACAGGACTGACAATAGGCCCCGTTGTGTGTCCATTCAGGACCGTGATGCATCTTATTTTTAAAAGGGCTTTCTATGTTGCATTACACTGAGAAAATTATTTCTTCATGCTCTACCAGTCTTAACTGAATCATTCTTCCTCCTGTCAGATTTCTCCGGCCTCAGAAAATCTTTGAGGGAGAGCTCAGATTTGTCCTCATGTATACTATTACAGTGTGTTTATCCCTTATCACACTTGCAGACATGCTTTATCAACACTGCCAGGCCGCAGAGATTCAATATTAAGTGAGGGCACAACAGGATTTATATCTAAAAGAGTCAACATTCTTGCAGGTTTTCTGTAACAAAGAGGCAGCAGCTGTCCCTCAGCCTCAACCCTTTTTTTCCCTCCTCACATTTGTTTCAGATATTGTTCCAGTGGGAATTATCGCTGGTGGAACCGTGGGCTCCTCCATCTTGCTCCTAATGTTTCTACTGGCAGGCGCCTTCTTCTTCTACCGCCAACGCAAAGGCAGTGAGTGCACACAGTGGTTCTTTAATGTGCATGTCTGTGTGGGGGCTCACACACACACACACACACACAGATACACACTGCGTCGCTGACGTTTTTTCTTTCATCCCCTTTTCCTGTCATTGTGCCATTCCACCAAGAAAGGAACATATGTCAAATGTATAGCATTTAATTCCAGTGAGAGTAATGAATATTCATATCCGTCAAACTGCCTTTTAATGCCCACCGCGTGTTCTGCTACTGTTTTTTTTTTTTTAATAAATCAATTTATAATGCGGCTCATACACTCACTCAAAATGCATAATAATAGCGCAGGAAGCAAGATCATTTAAAGGTGAGTACTATTTAAATTAGGAGTTCCTATACTTTATTTGCACAGCCTATGGCAATCCAATTAGTATTTATCATCACAAGGCACACGTCCACAAACCGTCCACTGAACATGTGGTGTCTTCAAGTTGTTTCATTTTCATCTGCTCTATTGCAAATAAAGAATTGGGAAAGACAATGAAGGTGACTGGCACATTCCCCAGAGGGATTTTCGGGGGATAAGAGTATATTTTCTGGTTCCGGGCTGATAACACCAGTGCGGAAAAGATATTGTCAAGAATAGAAACAGCTACAGATGAGCAGCTTTTTTTGTGGTGTATGACGCAGTTTAAGGCTTTGTAGATTGAAATCTTTATTTTTAAAGTTTGTGTCTGTGAAAGAGACTCAAATTTTGACTCTTCTCTGTGAACAAAACTGAAAAGTGTCATGTTTAATGCATAAATGTACCTGAAATACTTCTCTGGCCTCTCTGCGATACAGCCAAAACTAAAAAAAAACCTTTGAGTGTTCTGCTGTAGTTTTTTATGTTAATGTTAAAATCATTCAATTTTGGCAAAATAAGTCTGCCACTGTGCCTTAAAATTAAAATTAAAGAGATTCTGGTGTTTATGCAGGTATGAGATATTTTTAAATTGACCGTCAATGTCTGAGAATGGACTGAAAACGCAGTAAATTAACCAATTGCCTGGAATATTGTATCCATTTTTCTGTTTCATTTCCTTGTTTGGTAAAGCTGCAACACTTAAAAATGTAAACACTGTCACCACATTTTCAACTCAAATAAACATGCAGTGATTTTTTTATTGCTATTGCTATTAAATTTTAGTAATGATGTAAATATTGTCATCCACACCAGTACGCATGTGGATGTACATGTGTAGAGGACTGTGCGTGCTCCAAGTTGGACAGTGTATTGAAATGCAAGAGAATGTAGGAGCAGGTATGCACACGGGCCACGCTAAATCGATGCTCATTTTTGTGGGAATGGAACCGTTGGAATATGTGTGGACACACAATTTAAGAATGTACCTAAATATCTAAGTCCTCAAATATATATATATATATATATATATATATATATATATATTAAGTGCATTTTTTAGAATTGATTTGTTAGAAAATCTTCATATCCCTCATCATTTCAAATACCAGCAGCCTCTAAAGGGGGGGACTCACATGTTTGCCTCGCTCATTGTTTTTCTGTGAGCAGCTATTGTAGTTTAGCACAGAAGTGTCTGCCTTGGCTGACTTTGCAGCAAGAGTTGTTAATATTGCTGAAGTTCCAAAGTGATGGCGAGATGACTACAATTGTCAGGTGCAGTAAAAAAACACTAATTTTGTCCATCAGCTCGCTTTCACTGGTGGAATATTTAGATTTGTGCTACTTACACTTAGGGGATTTTATTTGTAAAGTGGCTCATGCTGAAAATAACATAAACACTTAGCCACATTTACCTACAAACAATTATTTAAAAAGTGTAAATTATTCAATGTTACCTCATTCACAGCAGTATTTGTCAACCAAGAACCAAGTGTTAAATCTATTAGATTAGATTAGATTTAACCAAGTGTTAAATCTAAATATTTCTGTGAATGCATGCAAATTTATGTGTAAATCTAAATGTTAAATCTAAATGTGTCATACTAAATATATATAGCTAATACACAAATCCACACTGCCGGTCACAGGTACCAAAATAGAGACCAAATTAAATAAAAGCTGGTCAGTCTGTGTTTGTAGAATCACATAATGAATTAAAACTTTATTTTCATCGTGAGCCACATTTCTCTGCCACACACACAACACTAGCAGAGCAGAGCAGGCATCACTTGACACTGCTCCATTCAGAGTCAATGAGAAGTTTATTGTATATAGTGTGGAATGTGCATTTTTCACATTTCATGATGGTGAATACTCGAATCCTCAAAAATTAAACTGACACCTCTCGCTGCCTCCTGTGACTGCCAGCATAACAAAGTGTTTAATGCACCAATAATAAAAGAGTCAAAATATGATAAACAAGGCAAATCGTGGCAAACAGCATCAAGCAGTAGAATTCTTACATCATGTTTCAACTAGACAGATAAATAAATCAGTAATGTATCTCAATATTGACCCAGAATATGACTGGAGGTTGTGTTTTTGTTCCAGGTCGGCGGGGTGTCACCCTTGGTAAACCAGACATCAAGGTGGAAACAGTTAACAAAGAGACCCACAGCCTGGAGGAGGAGGCGGCCAACATCTCTACGGCAACCCGAATGGTCAAGGCCATGTACTCTGTGAGTAGACACCCATCTGAGTCACCGGGGGACATGGTGAGGAGAAGTATGGGTCAATGGTCTTCGCTGTACAGATACACGAACACAGAGGGAGCAACGTGGCAGGAAAGGCAAACACAAACACACACAGCTATAAGTGCACACACTCACAAAGAAGGATGCTTACACATGAAAAGTATACAAACACAAAAGCACACATGCTCTATTAAAATGAAACACTCAATGTAAAAGCACTTGCATACAGAATAAAAAAGAAAGATTTACAGACAAAAAAAAAGTAACTTAGACACTTGCTTTCACATCATGTTTCTTTCCTTTCCGCCCTGGAGAGTCCTGGAGAATCGACGGGATGACGCGGCTTTAAAGCTCAACCCTAAACCTTTCTTTTTTTTTCCAACTACTACGCGTTTCTCATCTTCTTTACTCCTGGGATGAAAAACCTGAAACTCTGTTTTCCTCTCCCCTCCCTCTCTTCCTCCTTCATTCCTTTCTCACCCTCCCTCTTTCCGTGTGTGTGTTTCGTTGTTTGATGGTTTAGTTTCTGCCCTCTGTTTCCCTCTCTCCCTCCACTCAGCCATTCAAAGACGACATGGACCTGAAGCAGGACGTCAGGAGCGAGAGCGACACACGGGAGGAGTATGAGCTCAAGGTGAGATGTTGTGTTCGTGCACAACGCACAGACACGTCACATGTCATGTGGTCACATCTAAGCTTTAGTCAGGTTTGGCACTTGTACTCAAGGTACAGTGTCAGCTTTGCATTTATCTTTTTCTCATTATCTGCGCCGGTCCAATTCTGAAAACAAATGTTTTCACATCATTTGCTGGCTTCTTCTGTTGTTGGTTAGAATATAATCACGCTCTCGTTTTGGTTGTTTTGATGAGATGAGAGCAAAAATATCCACATAATCTCAAAAACAGTGAAAATCATGTTGGGCCTGATAATATGAAATTGTATCACTACATCTTGTGTTCACGCACATTAACACATTTTTATGTTTTGTCGAACAAAACATAATAGTCATAAGAACGTCCCCATTATGGTGCTTTTACACTAAATGCAAAGCAATTTTCTGTGTCGTCTCACTCTGAGTGGATCATTTGTTTTTACTCATGTGAGTAACCCAAGTAAACACAGCCTGCATCTTCACAGGAGTCACATCTTCTTGCCTTGACTTTTTATGAACTCTCATTGTGAGAAAAAATCTGCATTGCATTTGGTGTGAATGCACCATTAGAGCCTTATATGTAGACTGTACTCATATAGACTGTAGCTCCAAAAGTGTGTTCACACTGAACTTAAAGCTTTTTTTTTGTTGTCGCATTATTGGCAGTCGTCCATTTTGCTCACTCAGATTCTACTAAATCCCTCTGCCTTGGCTTCGTCTTGCTCATTCAGGGTTAGCACTGACAACACAAGTCCTTGATGTCTGATAGAAAATCAAGATATTGGAAAAATCACTGCACCAACCGGTTCCTTTTCAGTTTACACACATTTTTAACTCAAGTTCAAATAGTTAAACTCAAGCCAAGTGAAGCAACAATACATTATTGCACATACTTACTTTTTATGTAAACTCATTGCGGGAAAAAGAACACGTTCACTCTGAATGCACCATTAAGACTCTTGTTTTAACTATGATTAAACCAGTATTATTTACATAAAGCCAAGCCATCTACAACATAGACTAATTGTTAAGTGACCAATTTCCTACTTTTTTTATACAATCCAAAAGCTCATAGTCTTTTCTGTGATCCCAGGATCCAACCAACGGCTACTACAACGTTCGCGCCACCACCCATGATGAGGCGCGCCCCCAGTCCCGTGCCATCCACTACCAGGGAGAGTTTCGTTCCCCAAATCCAAACAGTGGACCAACCGGTGCCACGTCTAGTGGACCTTCAGCCGTTCCCAGTGGTGCAGTTCCCCCCAGCGCAGTGCCAGGATCAAGGACTGGCTGCTATGACCCACGCCCGCCTTCCAGGATGTCTCACGCCACTTATGCCCAATTCAACACCTTCACTCGTGTGCCACAGAGCCAGCAATCTCCCAGTCTCCCTCCACCTAATCCACCTCTTCAGTCACCTGGGGATTACCCAGGAGACTGCGGTCTGCTGGACAGCACAACCCAGCTAGCTTATGAGAACTACGGATACCCTTCCCAGTATCCGAGCTACCGTATGGGCTTTGCTCCGCCCATAGAGGAAGGGCCTGCCTATGAGATGTATCCAACAGGACAAGGGACCGGGCCAGGACCAGGACCAGGACCAGGACCAGGACCAGGACCAGGACCAGGACCAGGACCAGGACCGAGTCAACAAAGTCCTGAAACAGGGCTGGGGAAGTATGGAAGCTCCACTCGCTTCTCATACTCGTCTCCACCATCTGACTATTCCCAAAGACACACACAGCGGATGCAGACTCATGTCTGAGAGCATATTTACATACACTTTAAGCTCGCTTCTCATGCATCAGCAGTACTTTGAGACTTAAAAAAAAAATGCCATGTTTATACACATGAACATTCAAACATTTGTTTTCTGTATCCACAGCAACCAGTGCATGGAATTTGGTGAAGTTTCTGAACAAATAAAATCCACAGCAGTCAGCAGCATTACATACACTATTGGTAGCAGCAGTACACACTGCGCAAACACACGTAGAGTTACATTCCCACATGTTTGCGTGCAGTGTTTACGCTTGGACAAAAGCAACAGCGTGCCACAATCAAGAGGAGAGGTATGAAAAGTGGAGCGAGCACTTTGAGGACAGGAAGAGGACGAGGAGCATGGACAGCTCAAGGAGAAGTGGGAAAAAAGTTATAAAAGTTTTTTTTTTCCTTTTTTTGCTCTTTATTCTTCTCCCCGCATCACACTTTCCTTCAGCCCCATCTCTGTAAATACATGCAAAAATCTGATTTGAAGTTATTCCTTGTACAAACCTATACAGTGTGATGCAGTACAGAGACCTACAGCAAGCCTTCCTATAATTTCATGAATTTTCTGTGTGCAGATTACACACTCAAACACATACACAGGATGGAGAGAGAGAGGGAGAGAGAGAGAGAGATCTTTAAAATGACTCATTTGTTCCCATTATTTGCAGCACCGTGGCAGCTTGGACTTCAACTACATCTGGCACTTTTGTGACCCTCTTTCTTCACTAAATCCTACCCAGTGGCCATTTCTGTACAAGATCTACCTTGATTTAAGTGGGACAAAGCTTCCTAATGTGGTCCAGTGAGTGACCAGAGTGCCAACGCTTGTGCCACGCAAACACAAAGACCTTTTGTCTCCTTTTGAAAAGTGTACAAGAAGATGGTCTGGATGAGGAAGTTTTGCAAAGGCCACATCAGAAAAGGAGAGAATTTGGTAGCAGTTAGCATCTCTGTGCACTTCTGCTCCACCTCAACTCTCATTTTTATCATCCTGATACGTTTCTGTAAGTCATATTTCACTCCACGTCAATGCTGTAAACCGTGTTCGTAAAAAAAAAAAAAAAGCGTTTCTTCACCATTCATTTAATTTGTGTATTTTGTACAAAAAAAATACCTCCCCTTTCCTCAAGCGTTAAAAAGTATTTCTTTCTCACTTGCACAGTAGAATAGATTTTTTTTTTCATGTTTGTACCAAACCATATTGGAAAAATGGCATTACATTTTATAGTATTTTTATAAAGGAGTTGTGGACCAAAGGTTCAAAGGTTTGGGAGGCAAGCGCTTTTTAATGTGTATGTGCCAATGTAATTGTTAATGGAAATGATTTGAGTTTCTTTCAAAAAAAAAATGACGAGCTGGAGATGGATGGTATTTTTTTAAATGGATGTTGCAGACTTAAATTAGATAATGTGAAAGGGTTTCATTCTGAAACGACAGCCATCCAGCCAGGAGAAAATAAATCTCTTGGGTGGACGTCTCTTTTTTTGCTGTGAAACTCTTCCTTTGACTTCCGGTCATGTGACTGGACTGCCTTTTTTAAAATGTCGACGACATTCAAAATGATGGATGGAGAACAAGCAGTTGTGCTGCCAGCAAAGAGACGGTTCAAGTGTAGTTAACATATCATAATGAAGGTACAGAGGCTTCTAACTAGCTCATGTGGTGCTTTGTACATGTATGTGTAAGTATGTTGGTTTCCTCACCGCAACAGAAACTAATGGTGGTATTTTATGCGTGAGGGTTTTTTTTTTCCATTATATTGTATCGGCCTTGGTATGTGTGAATTTTGACTGCAAAGGTGATTAGTGTTCAAAATTTTGCACAAAAAGACTCTTGCAGTTTAGATGCTTTGCTCGTTTTCCCAATTTACCCAATTTATCAGTTTAGAAGAAGTCTCTAATTTGAAAAATGTTGATTCTTGTCTCAGTAACAGGTTTGAACAGTCAAATGAAAGTTTTTTTTTATTTTGGCTAATATAAAATATTGCTTAAAATAAGAAGTGCTACAAACAATGCCTTACTTGTAAATCAAAAATGCATTACTCTCACCTTTTTAGATTTTAGACATGATGCAACGGTTTTAGTGGTTTTAACTGCTCCTTTTTTGTGCTTTTATTTTATTATTCTTCATTAAAATTAAACAATCTCTTAAAAAAACAACACCACCATCTCATGGTGGTGTTTTATGGCAAATGGCATTGCTAGTGTTAGATTACTTTCGCTGTCTGGATTATTAATTTTTTTCTTCCTCTTCTAATTCTGTCTCTTATGAAATATTCCTCCACGTGTCCACCTTATAAGCCACCACATCAGAACTTCACAGATACAGTATATTATGCTAATTTGGTGTTAAGGGACAACAACATTTGTTTTTATTGGGCCCATTTTGAATAAACACTTTCAGAAAAGGAAACCACAGAGAATATCAGATGGAACCTTGACGCTTCAAGGTCACTATATAAAACCGCAACACAGTTATGGAGAGAAGAATGGCAGATGGAGCACCCTTTTAAATTTATATCGTTATCACAGCCTTGGTACTGCATACTATTACCTCTTTACAACCTTTTTACAGAGTTGTAGCAGTGCAGTGTTTTGCATCTGCCGTGCAATGTCATTATGACCTTGTGTAGGATGAGTACATTTGACAGCGAGGAGGCTGAGAAATACAGGGCCAACTCGCCCAGGTAGATTTTAACTTTTAAAGGTGTTTTGACAGTGGCAGCATATAAATATATAAAAGATGCCAAATGTGCACACTGGATGCTTTAAATTGGCTCTGCAATTTTAAAAAAGGGAAAAAGGGAATGTAGAGGTGTTTTATTTTATGTCTGTTTTTCCCTCCTCCTCTTATGTACCTCTCACTGCAGTGTGCACTGGCGTTCTTTGCTCTCTACTCTCTCGTGTCATATTAATAACCACCTACCGGCTTCCAAATTTAGAGGTTGAACCTCGTTAAAAATCACTGCAATCCTTTTTCTCATTGCTTCCTTACAATTTTTTTCTTCAAGACCAATCTAGTTCTTATAAATGTGTGCATGCTGGTGGACTGGGAATCTGATTTCAGATGATACATTGCGTCATTAATTTATGGCATCCATGTTCCGTTTTCTCAGCATTCATCGTCTCTTTTTCCTACTATTCCTACTATGAAAATCAGTATTTTTAAAACCTATGTTATTGGTATTATTTTGTGTGCCGTTATATCATCGGTGTAAGAAATGACTGTGGTCAAAATAGTGTTTTTAAAATGTTATATTTTATTCTATCTTGTGTGCATCTATTTGATTACCAAGCAAAAAAGAAAAGAGGGGGGGACTTAAGCATCTGTAGCCAACATAACTGCTCATCCAGGCCAAAACACACAGCTAACATTCTGTCTCAACTAGGCCAACCCAGACTTGAACCAGGCCAGACCCACAGCTCTTATCCATGCTGTGCTATGCTGTGCTGTGCTGTGCCATCATTGGTCAACAGTGACTTGTGTTGCTTTATGTCTATATTTACCTTTCAAATTTTTCTTTGCCAAAAGAAAGAACTGAGCAGACCAATAAACAAAGCAGCCTCACAGTATGTGTTTACTGTGTTTATGTATGTTCATGGACCACTGTGTGTGTGTGTGCGCGTGTGCGTGTGCGTGTTTGTGTGTGTGTGTGTGTGCATGCACATCCTGTTAGTCTGTGTTTCCATGCTCATGCCAACATGCATGTGTTGTAACAGCTGTGTGTTTCCATGCCTTTTACAAATATGTCAGGACTGTAGAGAATCAGGGTTTGGCTGATGTTTCCGGTCAACATCTGGTTAATCAACCTGTCGCGTTGCCACCTGCTGGAATGACGGAGGTTCCTCCTCCTGACCACACCTGCACATAAACATAAACAAGTCTCAAAAGCCACAATAGATTTTATTTACACATTTCAAGGTCCAGTGTGTAACATTTAGGAGGGTTTATTGGCATCAGTTGAATATACTTCCAATATCTCTGTTTGTACATATGTATAATCTCCTTTTTCCGTAGCCTTAGAATTTGTAGCCTTAGAATTAGCAAGAGTTGTGCTTTAATAAAGTCTGCCGCCAGAGCGCTCCGTTATGCGTTGCGAAAGCAGAAAAGAAAAATAATAAGTACACTATTTAAATGATACTTTAAAACATCTGCATATGTAGGAACATCGTCGGGACAGGCAGATGAACAATATGCCGCATCTGCTAATGATGACATTCTCTCTGGGATGAGTTAAGGCAACTGTCGTTTCCTGATGCACTTAAGAAAGGGCGGCATGAGCGGAGGAGTGCGTCAGTCTGCAGCCTCAACATTCGATGGCACTAATTTTTACACACTGGACCTTGAACACGTCTATTGAGCATGCATCAATTTGAAGGCAATTGTTCTAGCCCTTTTTTGAACGCGCTGATGTTATAATCCCTCAGATGACATCTTTGGCTAACTTTTGGCTACTTTCCTGCCCATGGCTGCCATTAACATTCCCCTCTGTCCCCCCCTACACCACCTCATAAAAGTGTTTAGTGAGAGGGCAGAGCATTTAATCACCCACGAACAGGAGTTCTGGCTCCTGATTGGATAAAGTGTTGTGGGCTACTGAAAAGGTCTCTCCTAGACACAGCATCAGAGCAGTTCGGTAAAAGCTGATTGCTGTATTGCACTGACAGCAGCTATTTTTTTATTAGTTTTTTATCATTAATCATCAGTTTTTTATCATTAAAACACTGTGTCTACATGTTTGAAAATGGACCATTCATCTTCCTGTCAATACAAATGTACAAACTGTGAAGACAGTATGAAGGGGCAATGCTTACAACCAATTGTTAGCACAAAACAAACCGAAATGTAGACACAACAGACAAATCAAGTCAAACTAAATGACTGTGAAAATAAAATACTAAATCTGTATCAGATTACTTGCAAAACTTAAAATGCACTCGTATTAAAACCACCAGTATTATAAGTTTAAACCTTAACAGATTTGTATCCACATTTTAAAGACTCTACTGCTCATCCTGCAAATCGCCACTTTTGAATTACATTTAACACATTTTAAGTGGTGTTGTATACTGGCAGGAAACAAGCATCAGTCAAACCCTGGTGGAAAACATGTGACAGTGTGGAGGAAACACTGTGAGGCCTTAGGACGCAGGAGCTTCTTCATCCAGCTGCTGAGTCTGTCTGCTCTGATTCAGCTGAACAAGGGAACAGCATATGATGACAATGACAACCACAACAGTGAGAAAGAAAAAAACGTGTGAAATTGAAGGTGTGCATGATGACAGGAGCGGGACGATTTGGACGTAAATAATCATGTGGGCTATTCTCTGTATTGTTTTGATCTGTATATAGCGTTCACATGTTTATGTCCATGTTCATGGCTTTGAGTACTTGTTTATTCTCTTTACAAGCAATTCAAGAAGAAAAACTGCATAAAACAAGATGTTGCTTTTGATTTTTGTTCCTTTTTCTGTTTTTTTCTGTTTTTTTTTCTTCAAATTGTATGTAATTATTTTTCCACCATATTACAGAAAATAAAAGAAGATATGGCTTTCATAAGAAGTGGGCTGAAAGCTATTTTGATTTTATTGTGTTATGAAATTGGTACACACACTACCGGTCAATTCAACAAGAAAGTGTACCCAAAACTTTTGACCGGTAGTGACATTTGAGAAACTGGGTTTATTCAGTCATTATATATGTATATATATATAATGACTGAATAAACCCAGTTTAATAATTTTATGACACTTCCTGAAGCACGGGTGCATGTGTTTGTGTGTGTGTGTGTGTGTCATACACAGTGTTCACCTGGATGGGAGCTGGCATGACAGTGGAGCATCTGCAGGCTCTATTTAAAATTCGTTTTCTCCCTGTCACCCCATAACTCCACTCCTCTCCTCTCCTCTCCTCTCCTCTCCTCTCCTCTCCTCTCCTCTCCTCACTTCTTTTTCACATCCCCCCATGTCTCATCTTCTTTACATCTCATCTCTTCTTTTCTCTTCTTCCTTTGCCTCCACCTCTCATCTGTCCTCTTTGCTCTCCACTCTCTTCTCATCTCGTCACTCTCTCCCGTTCTTTGTCCACCTCCTTCTCTCCTCTTTCCGCCGCTCCTCAAATCATTTTTGTCAGTCCTCCTCGCATCCCTCTGACGTCCGCTTGTGTACCTTCCCCCGTCATCCTTTTGTTTGTTTCAGCAGCTAAGTGTTTTCCTCTACTCCTCTCTCATCTTTCCTGTTTTTTCTCAAGTTCCTCTGTCACTATCACTTCTTCTCCCTCCTCAGAGTCTTCAGTTTTTTTTCCCTCACCTCTCCTGTCGGTCTTCCTCTCGTCTTTTGAATCTTTTTTCTTTCTCAGGTTCATCTCTCGGACCTTGTCTCGTTGCTTCATCTTGTCAGTTGAACTCTCACCTTTCTATTCTCCTCTCACACTTTATTTTTTTGTCTCCTCTCCTTATTCCTCTTATGTCCCTGCCCTTAATCCTTTCTTCCTCTTTCCTCCTCTTCCTCTTAGACTTTGTGTCTGTCCTCATTTGTCACAACTTCTTTTTTTCTGTTCCAAAAGTGCCCCTAATGTCTTGTCTTCTCTATCCTTGCCCTCCTCCTCTGCTCTTCTGTTCCAGTCTCCACTCTTTCCATTTCTCTCATTTTCTTTTCCTCCTTTCTCAACCTGTTCAACTCTTTCCACATTTATCCTCTTCTTGTGCCTCTTTTCTACTCCACTTACCTCTCCATCACTCCTTTCCGTGCTCGCCCTCTTTCCCAGCTCTTCTCTTTTCCATTCATCTTTTCACTTCCCCTTCTCAGTCCATCTCTCCCCTCTGCTACCTTCATTTCTTTGTGTTTCCCCACCCTCCATCCACCTCTCCTCTACCCCGAATGACAGGAAGCGATGGATGCAGGGTGTAGAAAAGGTAACAGACGAGGGAGAGTGAACATAAACGACGGGGGGGGGGGGAGAACAAAGAAACACAACGACAGAAGGACAGAGCTTTCCTCGTCTTAGACTGTAGACAGCGATTATTGTGCTTTCTTCTTGCTCTCATTGAGAAATAATGTGTGGAATAACCTTCAGTGGTGCAAACCCCGACTCCGGCAGAGTCCCGCACTGCCCCCCCACCCCCCCCACCCCACTTCCATTTTATCCCCTTGTTCTCATTTGAAGTGGCCGACATGTGGATTATGGGGCCTCTCATTCTTGGCACCATTGACATCGTGAGAGATATATTATCATATTAGGAGAGAGTGATGTAATCCCTTTCAAGACATTTGTCCTTCGCACACCCTCTGTCCCTCCGCAGATGATGTCACTGGCTTTGCCTCTAGGAGGCAGAGAAGTTGTCACCTGCTTTGTGGGGGTTTTATTCTTTGCTTGCTGCTGCTGCCATCTTATGTTGAAGGGGCAGCGTTACTGAATGAGAGGAAAGGAGTAAACTAGAGTGAAGGCAATTATTTATTACCTAACTAGAGTATAATGGATGGCCTTGGTGTAACCGTGCTGATGTGGTCTGTTGGGTCGGGGACAGATAAAAAAAAAGGAGACAGACACCTTGAATATGTAATGTTTGACTAATGTGGGGATTAGAAGAATATTTCATTTCAGTAACATATACATCATGCTTGAAGCGTTTTGTGGATTCATCTCCTGAGACTTCTTGTGTCTGACGTCATGTCTGTTCTTAATAACAATTTTTTTTTCTAACAAGTCTGACTGTACTGATGTCTGCATCTCTGTGTGTGCATGAGTGACCGAGGGAGAAAAGAAAGAGAAAAGCTCCAGGAACATGAAATACGATTTTAACCATTGGGAAAAAACTAATTGTGTGTCAATCAGTGCTGAATTTATGGCAGAGGCTACATAAAAAATTAACAAGCAATGTAAAAATACTGTGCATGCGTCTTCAAACCACCAGTGAATGTGGTTTTGGTGATAGCATAAGGACACATTTAGGGGGGAGTTCACACCGGTATTAAATTCTTCTAATAATTTCCAGTAGGCCCTGCAACAAGATGATCTTAGTCACAGTTCAAAGTTATTTGTCACAGTCCGGCTCTTCAATACCTTCACTACTTCCTCCTTGTTGTTCCTTCCATTTCCAGCAAGCTTTACACCAAGGGTGGGCAATTAGTTTTCCCAAGAGCCCAAATGAGAAACAGAAAATATTGTTAGACAAATAGACTGAGCTCAATTCTGCTCAATGTTAATTGTAACTCTATAAAGAAGCAGAAAATTGTATCATTTTGACAAGCTTCAACTAGTAAGAATAAATGTCACGATAAAGCAATGAAAATTTTATCGACTCAAAAATTTTGAGTCCACTTGGTAAAAATGCCAACATTTTGTTTACTCAGTCAAAAGTGCCCAAAACAATAGTGAACAAAATGTGCATGCAATTCAAATTATTGTCAGCACTGTTTTGCAATTCAGATTGCAATCCTTAAACTGTCTTTCACAAACTAAACATTTTTGCATGAGCTGACATCTTTGAGGAGCAAGCACATGCATTTACACAAGTACGTAAGTTTAGTTTGCTTCAAAGTAAAAAAATATGCATGATGTTGACTTATTTACATCTATTTTCTAATTTCCCATCAGCCTCATGCAGGCAGTCAGGAATGGCCGGATGGCCTTGGGCCAGATCATGTGCAGGTCGCCTTTAAACTGAGCAGTTTGTCCCTTTGATGTCATGATAAAAGTTGAAAGGAGCAGGTGATGTCACACACACACGTGTCACAGAACAATAATTGCTCCACCATCTCACAACAAATGCCAAAACAAAGAACCTCAGCAGGCGTTTGAATCAAAGAATGGATCAGTCTATAGACCGTACAGAGAAACAGGCCTGTATGTTCCTCGCCACGGTGATTATCCACGTCTTTGAGAGAACGGGTGTATACAAGGATCTCTCTCACCAGGAGTTGTCCTTCTACATCTCGCGTCTGATGAATCTAACGAGGCAGGGGCTCACTGTCGTCGAGGGTCACGTTCCGCACATCAACAAGGCAGAGTCACTGGCGAAGGTTGTCGTCACAGAGCTTCAGGAGAAGTATGGCGGCATGCTGAAAAACATGCTGCCTCGGCAGTATCTGGCTATGGAAGATTTTGTGGTTCTCTGCTTACAAAAGCACGCCAAGAAGTGGTTTCAGAAGCGGGAAAAACACAAGACACACAAGTGGGCAGCTTTTTTCAAAGGTCTTGTTATAGTCGTTTTTTTCTTCGCTTGTTACATCGTCCTAATCACATGTATGGCCATGGGCCTTTTAGCTGTATAGCCCAATTGAACAAATCTCAGGTCGCCACCTGAGTGGGCATTTCAAAAAGAAAAAGTGACATCCTCTGTCCATAGATTAATAAATTTGAGACATTTTGAAGAAATTATGCATTTGATCAACATCAAGCAAGCATTTTGTCTTCTCACCTGACAACGTGAGGTCTCATGGTTTACATACTTGCAGAGGTGACCCTAGATTTGCCCTCAGTGTTGTGTCCAGCCTCAAAGAGCTTTAGTTTAACTTGTCATTTGTAACAACAAAAGCAACCCAAGCATCTCTGTGGTGCTGAACAGCTATTTTATTGAGAACGTGGGAGAACGCACACACAGCAGAAAACTCTGCTACATGGCGACCACAACATTATTAGTATACTTTCTTTCTACAGCGCCTCACCTAAATAACAAGCCACAACGCAGCTTTCAGACATGACCCATAACATAAAACATGAAAAGTCATAAGACAGTAAGGCATTAAAAGAAAAAAAACTCACTAAGCTGTTGAAACATCTAAAGAAAAGGCACTAAAATATACATTATTAAGGCATTAAAACATCAAAAAGGTCACTATAAGGCACACAATATCAAAAAGTATACAACAGTAAGGCACAAAAATGCCAGAAATATACAAACAATTGCAAACAATCTAGAGTTATGAAGTAAATATTTGTTTGCTGAAATGCATAAATCAAAGGGTCAAATTAGGACCTGAGCAACACGTGAAGCAAAGACTTGTTTATACACACATAAATTTTCACTATTTATATTTCAAAAATATAAAAAGTGAAATAGTGAAAAAAACAAGTTTACAGTGATGAACACATTTTTTGTTTTTTTGTTTTTTCAATATTTATATTTTTGAACTTTTTTCTCGTCTGATTTGGAATGCAACGATCTGGTCAAAGATACTTTCACCTTAAATGTATCTTTAATAATCTTACTATTAAGAATTATTAAGGAAAAAAGGGAGACAGAATGATTAAAATGATTATTTGGCCAAACTTCACAGCTCCACTACAATGACTTCCAGCGTTCTCTCACAGCCAGAAGATAAAAATGACGCATGTCATGTATTGCACCAGAAATAATGTCAAAATTTGCATTGCTGCCGAAAACAAAGAAGCCACAGAAGAAATTTGTCTTTTCACCAGATCCAGAATTCTAGCCAATGCTGATTGAAGCTGAAACTTGTGTGTTGCAGTCATTAGAGTGAATGTCCATTTAAACATGGCTTTAAATAAGGTTCCTGACCAGTGGGAACATGATATTACAGACCCTAGCTTTGAATGGATAACAGCAAATGACTGTTGGCTTTATATTAATCTTCCTCTTGTGAAACGTGGTTTTATTGCCAGTTTTCTGTTAAATATATTCAAAATGTGGTCATTTATGTGTTTAAAGATGGATAATTAGAGTCCAAAAACCCCTGGAATATCACTCAAAACTGTTGTAGGTCGAGGCTTGGGCAGGGCAGATGTTTGGCCTCCATCATTGCTTCTGTTATTGAGCAGATACCATTTAATAGAATTACTGAAACACACGCAGAGTCTCTGATTAAGGAAAAAACAGCATATATTACCATAAGATGAGAAAACATGTTAACTTGGCAAGGGAAATACAAACAGTGGGTATTCTGTAGAAAGACTTCTCATTGGCATTCCTTCTTGCATTGCAGCAAATCAAGATTTGCTCTACAGCTTCAAGTATTTGACTTTTGTGGTTTACAGATTATCAGTGGTTTGTATGTCAACATGCAGAGGATGCATCAAAGCAAGCTGATGGAGACAAAGATACATGTGTACGTTTCTTTGAAAACCGTGTTAAATTTTGCAGTACATTTTAATAAAAATCTAGCTGGTGTAGGGAAGGGGATGCTTCTCACTGTGATGAAAAGGCAGCAGTGGAGAAATCAGATGAGAGAGGCTTGGGCAGCAAAAAATAGAAAAAAGTGTCATTTGACCACATCTATAAACAAAAGCTGAGGCAATTTCTTGTCAACTGATGAGATCATTCTTCTGAGAAACTCCATTTCCTCGACCCAAAGCAGGGGTGGCAGATATTCTGAGAAGACAGTTGTCACAGAGCAAACTTTAGATCAGTGAGCACTGGCAGAATATAGAGATATTTAACACAGGTTTGAACTAAAGTATTCAATTTCCAGCAGCTTTCAATGGGGATATTAGGAAATTGTTAGTTTGGACTAACATTATTGGCTGTTTTCAGAACCCTCTCAGTATGGCCCCCCAGATATTCCTGGCTTTATCCACCATGTTACAATGCTAGCTTTTTAATTTAATTCTGGGTTTTCCCAACATAATGATGCACATTTTTATTTTTTCAGGACCTGGCAAAGCCTTCCACCTGAGCATACAGGCTGGACACATTCTCATCTCTGGCCTCAGCAGGCGGTTCTGCTTCAGGGGACGGGCTGGTAGTTAAGACCTGGAAAATAAATCAAAGAAAATGTGTTTCCTTTAAAACCAATTCTTATTTCTATTTTTGTTTACTTTTATTTTAGATACATTTCATCTGTGGCAACTGTGGGCATTTGTGTATGTGCTTGTGTATCTAGAACTCATTATTAATATGCTGTCAAACACATTTTCTTTATTCAGAAGCAAACTAGCCACATTTCCACCGAGCGATAACAGTATAGTTCGATTGAGTTTGGTATGTTACGAAGTTATTTGTGTTTCAATTGTTTGTCATGCTTGAGTCACCAAACACACTGGTCCCGTTTGATGTTATGGTCTGTTAGACCACAGCCTGTTGCACTTATGAGTGCAGTGAGCTGCAGTTATGGGTGATAATGACCATTACCAAACGTTAAAAGCCACACTACCCCTTACAAAAATGTCTAACCCCAGAAAAATAAATAAATAAGTCCAGATGTGTTAAAATATAGACTGAAAATGGAGAGGAATGCTGATGTAGTTCACCCCTAACAGGGAAACAAACCAGAAAGCTTCATTCAAGGTAAACTAGCCCTCTCTCTTTCTCTCTCTACACATTGTTGGCAGCATTTTACTGTATATAATGCTTTAACTGCCCATCATTGTTAACTTGTAACCTCCTTTTACTCTCTCACATCTTCTACCGCTTTTATCCTCCACATGAGGGTCACAACTACCTTTTTTCCACTATGTGATTCTGCTGCTGTTTTGCGAGAGCGGACACATTTTCCACTGTAACCACAGCTCAGTGGTACAGAGAGTTGTCTTTCAAATGGAGTTTGGTTGAAAATGTGAGTCTGCAAAATAGGAAATGTGCTGCACATACAGTATAAGCACTGTATAAATGTGTAAGTGAATGGGTGAATGACAAAACTCCACTTTATCCACTAAGGGTCGCGGGGGGCGCCGGTGCCTATCTCCAGCTAACATAGGGCGAGAGGCAGGGTACACCCTGGACAGGTCGCCAGTCCATCACAGGGCCACAAAGAGACAGACAACCATTCACTCTCACATTCATACATACGGGCAATTTTGAGTGTCCAATTAACCTAATGACAAAACTGTGTAGTGTAAAGCAATTCTTTTCCTAGTCATCAAGACTCGAAATGTGCTATATAAATAATACCATTACTGTAACAGACAATTGCATGTTGTTGACACTTAAAAATGAATCAAATTGATTCAATGTTTCTTAAAATAAAACAGACAGTGGAACAGATAAGTACTTGTAATAGCATGTGTCTGAACACAGTGTAATGTCTAGTGAATGTGCAGCTCTGCAATGCTTTCCACAATGCTTTAAATTAGGATTGCACTAACAGTTTTGCAGTAAAGGTCAGTATTTTTTTAGATTCCATTTAAATTTGCATTAGGTTCAATTACCAAATTGTTCAAAATCTAAAATTCCTTTCTTGTATTCTCTCACATGTAAATATGAGTGGGGGGGAAAAAAAAAACTTGGACTCACCAGAGGAACTGCATACACTGTAATTTCAGCGTTGTCTCTTTCACCTACAAAACAATTTGCTTTAATGTACCTCATATTTTTAGAGCTTTTTTTCAATGAAACGTTTTTTATTTCTATAGATGCACCTACACATTAAACATTTTCACAAAGAAACTATGCCTCACTATACCTTGGTATGTGGCTAGTTGATACTGCGAAAAGGACTAAGGCATAAGAATGGCTGATTTGAATGACTGAATAAATTAAAATCTACATGTAGGGTCATGTGTTCAGCTATATGCATAATAATGAAATGCTATAGATTCCATCTTGTATACCGGGGTGCCCAAATTCTTCCCTATCATGGGTAAAAATGGGTGGGCCAAAAACAATCAATCACATTATGTCACTTTACATTTTATTCAAATGTGTCATATTTTTATATGATTATCATTTATTAATTATCATTTATCAATTCTACTTATTAATATCCTTTATTAATTCTGTTGAGGTAGAAACATTTGAAAGGAAAGCAACCTTTCAGACTATGTGACTAAAGGTGCTTTGGTAGATCGAGCAGGTTAAAAACAGTTGGATATGGTCCAACGTGTGTAACAAGGAACTAACAAGATTAAATGTAAAATTTGATTAACTAAAATTAACTAAAAATGTAAATTAGGTAATGTGAATGACCTTAGATACTAGAAATGATATGAATAGAATTGTTTTCTGTTTTAACGTACACCATGCCTTCCTTTTTCTTTTTTTCAAATGATAAATATAAACAGCTGTTAAAATGATTATGATGACAATTAGGATGATGACAACTGCAAAGATGACACCAATGTGGAGTCTTGATAGTCCAGGCTCTGGAATAAAAACAAAGAGAAAACAAATTTCACCCAGCAGCCTGACAAGGTGAGGGTCTACTCAGAAATGTTTCACTTTTACGCGTAGAAAGATGTATTTAATTCCAAATTTAGTTATTTTGTCTGTCACTTACCTGCATGTAAGTGACAAAAAGGTTCAATCCTTGTCATGTTCCTTTTCAAGCTGACCTGGTTGCTGTGGTTACAGATAATTGTCAAGTCATTTGACAGATAGAGACAGAGGGAAGCACCAGAGGTTGTGACGTTAGTGCTCAGTCTTCCATCCTCCTGCCTGCAGGTTTCTGTGTCACATGTAAAAGAACTGTTGATGTGGTGGGAGTCCTGTGTGCTGCAGGTCACAGTGACGACACACAAATCTGCACTTTTGGACACAGTGTCCACTGTCAGCTCAACTGGAGACACTGGATCTGAAAGTGGGAAGGTTTGTGTGTAAAAAAAAAGATAAATAACGATGGCAGCAGATACCATGAAATGTTGAGAAACCTACCTTGAACTGTGACACTGTATTCAGCAAGCGTGTTTTCCTTTGTCGTCCCTGTCAGTCGAGCAATATAAATGCCACTGTCTGCTTCTTGGAGATTCTTCAAATTCAGAGAGTAATTTTTTGCAGCAATCCTTCCCCTGTATCCTTCAGTGATCTTTGGTTCGCTGTTTGATACATATGTCACTAAAACATTATCGCTGAACTTCCATATCAGAAGAGTAAATGTAGCTGGAATATCCGCATCCATGACCTTCAGAAGTACGTCCTTCCCTTTCTCCACAAATACAGGAGTCACAGCACTGAACCCTGGAGAGAAAGGTGAACCACAATTCAATTAAACTGACACTATTGTTCTTTAATCTGAATGTAGAACT
The DNA here is from genome assembly GCA_016785285.1 of Brachirus orientalis. NCBI lineage: Eukaryota > Metazoa > Chordata > Actinopteri > Pleuronectiformes > Soleidae > Brachirus > Brachirus orientalis. Next base: position 7,453,648 of record JAFBJR010000101.1, on the reverse strand, counting down.
GTCAGCAAATCATGTGGAAAAAAAGGCCAGAAAAGAAGAGATAGACAGACAGACAGACAGAGGCGTCGGTTCACGTACATGTGTGCCACATGTTTAGTTACTCCTCTGCCTCCTTTAGCGATAACGGAACCCTGTAGCCGCTGCGGACCACATAGCTGTAGCATTAGCTCCCCCTGCATCTCCCATGCAGCCGGGAGATCAACAGGGTAGCTGGGTGACTGTCCGTAATAAGAGGCGTAGTGCTAAACAGAAAAGCCTGGTTCACCACGAACTTCATACTTCCAACAAGTTTTCCCCACTCAGCAACACACAGGCTGAGAAGCAAACTCTGGTGACTCTGTTTTAAGGAATGTGAAAGTAGCGACGCCAGCGACCATAGTCAGGTGTTTTCCTGGGGCCAGAGCGGGCGACATCGAGTCTTATCTGAAACTGGTGGCTAAAGATAAGTTAAGTTCAGTTAAGTTACTGGCAGTTTATGCAGGCAGTAATGACACCCCATTAAGCCAATCGGAGGTCACAAAGATTAATGTTAAATCTGTGTGCAGATACGCTAAGTCAATGTCTGACACCATCATTTTCTCTGGACCTTTTCCTCATGTGACCAATGATGACATGTATAGCCGCATGTCGTCATTCAATCGCTGGCTGTCACGGTGGTGTCCAGAAAACAACATTACTTTTCTATTTTTCTATTACTTTCTTTCTGGGGAAAGCCTGGTCTCATGAGGAGAGATGGTGTCCATCCCACTTTGGATGGAGCTGCTCTCTTATCTAGAAATATAGCAAAGTTTATTAGAACTCCAACACCATGGCAGCCCAGAGGTGAGACCAGACAGAGTTGCACACTTCTCTGTGTTTCTTTTTGAGCAGTCACTTCCTCAAAGGCCCATAGAGACCGTGTTTGCCCCCCGACCGACAAAAATAAATAACTTGACAAAATAAATCAGCATTTAACAGAAGAGATGTTAGTCAGCCTAATCTAATAATAATCAACACCAATAATAAAACAGAATCATACAATACCATTCTTAAATGTGGACTATTAAATATAAGATCACTCTCCTCAAAAACAGTTTTAATAAATGATCTAATTACTGATAAACATATTGATTTACTATGCCTAACTGAGACTTGGTTATGTGATGAAGAATATGTTAGTTTAAATGAGTCAACACCACCCACACATATTAACACCCATATTCCCAGAAGCTCAGGCCGAGGAGGAGGAGTCTCAGCCATTTTTAATACTAGTCTATTAATTAACCCCAAGCCCAAACCTGAATATTTATCTTTTGAAAGCCCTATCCTTAGTCTTTTTAATCCTAGTTTAAAATCACAGTTCTGATAGTCACTGTTTATGGTCCACCTGCACCTTATTCAGAGTTTCTGTCTGAGTTCTCTGAAATCTTAACTGAGTTAGTGCTAAGGACAGATAAAATCATAATTGTGGGGGATTCCAAATGCATGCAGCTCACCGAGACTCCAATAATCCAGTGCATACAGTCGAATAAATCCACAATACACAAGCGACAGCGCAAAAAAGCATCGTAAGCACAGCATACGCATAAGCAGTCAAAAAAAACTGTGTGTGCTCCCTTCCGTCAAGCAACACCTGTTACCTGAACAACAGTTCAAGGTCATTTGAAACATCGGACAATTTGGTGATGGGGCGGTCATTTAAAATGGCCTCAGCTTCAAACATGACTCTATGGAGTCCATCATCATCCAGTCTTTGCTGCTGAAGAACTGAACTGAGAATCCTCCTCACCATGCGGATTACACGCTCCAAGACACCACCAAAGTGAGACCCTGCTGGAGGATTAAAACTCCACTTGATCCCCCTTTTGTTGCAACATCCCTTCGATCCGAGCCTGTTCTTATTGCGTAGGGGCCATTCCCAATGCTATTGATGACCTCCCAAGGTTCCAACAACTTAGGTTCTTGTTTGAATTGTTGACAGTGCTGTAATGGGTGACGTTGAGCACAGCATGCACAGACTAAAACGTTAGAGCTATGGCTAGTTGTAACAGCACTTGAGACTCCGGCACTTTCAGACTCCACAGGTGCAACGGTAGTAGCAAAACTCTTTCCTTTCACTCTTTGGTCTGGATGTGACCTCGGCCTATTGACAACCCCTGATCCAGCCATCCCAGATGGTGAGTCATTGATGTTGCCGTACAACGGATCAGATAGAATCCGAACATGTCTTTCAACTACTTTGACCAGGTCTTTGAATACAGCTCTCCGTTCTGTCGCTTCCAGTATGTTGTGTGCAACAGTCCTCCATCACTCTCTAACCTTGAATGGCAGTTTGGCAGACAATTACCCTTATATTACTTGGCATGATCAACTCTTGCATGTACTGCAGCTCCTCCATGACATTGCAACAGCCCTGCAAAAGGAGGGAGTATGCTTGCAAGGCATTAACGTCTTAATTCTTTATTTGAGGCCAAGACAATGCCTTTTCAATGTATGCCACGGCAATCTTATATTTACTGCCGAAGTGCTTCTGCAACAGTTGCTTTGCTTTAGCATAGCCCAAATCAGGATTCATATGTAGACAGCTACGGACAAGTTCCCTCAGCTGCCCCCTGGTGAACTGTTCCAGATAGTACAGGCAATCACTCTTGCTGGCCTTTTCCTCTACTCCTTGTTCAAAAGCTCTCATGAAAGAGATATACTGAAGAGGATCTCCATCGTACAAAGGGATGTCCCTTGCTGGCAATGACAATAAGGGCTGTTGTTGAATGAGAGATTATATTATTTCATTTTGTTTATGCATCACTGACAAAAGATCTGTTTGCCTTTGATCCATTGCTGGTCCATTGAATTTCAGGGATTGCTGCCCTGTTTCTGGGGCATGTTGATTGCTCTGCCTGTTTGAACCAGTCCACTCCTTTGGTCTAGTTATGGGCTGTTCGTTAGTCCGTGGAAGTTGCACGCCAGTAGATATTGGTTGGTTAAGCTGGCACTGACCACTCCTGAGTTTGCTGTGGTTTTCTCTGAGGCATATAGTTAAATTCCTTTGCAATTGGATCCAATGCAGGTGCTGATTTATGAGTCCTTTTCTCCAAGTAAGAATTCATTGAGTTAGATGCTTTAGCACGGCTTTGGCTGTCAAAGGTCTGTAACACTGCAAGTTTAGCATCAGATTCAGCAAGCATTGTTTCCAGCCCTTGTTGCTCCCTTTTTTCTCTTCATCTGCTGCTCTTGTTCCTCCAGTGCATGCTTACTCTTTAAAGCTGCAATACGGGCAAGTAGTGTGGCCTTCTCAGCCTCTGCTTTAATTCTTGAGGAAGAAGTGCTTGATTTGCTACTAGCCACACTCTTGCCTGAACACTTACTGGCTACATTTGAAATACTGTCCTCTGGGTTAATGCCATCATCAGCATTGCTAACAGCAGAATCAGAAATTACACTTTGATCAGCACTGGACACCCACAATTCCACCTTAAAAGTAAAATCATTATTGGCAGTAATTTTGGCTTTGAACCACACATCATGTTTCTCTTGTTCAGTATCAGGCAACATACTCATCACAGACGCATGGACATTTTTGGTTTCATCACATAATTTATCAAAGTCATTAAAAACACATTCAACCTGTAAGTTATCATTTTTCTTCATGAGACTGTGCAACACATGTCTTAATTTGCCTGCCTTATTTAACTTATTCCTTTCATTTTGCACACGTTCGAGTTTTTCACCAAATGCTTTAGCAGTTAATTTAACAACACGCTTCTCTTTGTCCTTTTGCGTATCAACGCCATGTTCAACACTGTTCAACTCAGTGTACGGCCCTGTAAGTTTGTCCGAGGTTTCGTGCGACGCCATTTCTCAGATCAAATGTTCAAAACAAAGTAGCAACGTAACAGAGTTCGCAACAGCATAACGACACAACTCACCCGCCCAATGCATTGGATTTTGCCCCGTAATATGCACACAAACTGAATGGTCATTCATTCCTAAGTAGCGCTACATTTAGGCCTACCTCGCGTTGGGCGCCATCCGAAGAATATGTAGACTTTGAGCGTGTATTAGCGTTGTCCTCTGCTGTGCTGATGGCTGTTGTATTAATCCAAACAAGCGTAAAGTAAAATCCCAGGCGTTAGATGTAGGCCCGCCGTCCTCGGCCTAGTACAAGCAGCAAGCTGTAGCTGTAGCTGTAGCTCCCGTCCGAACACGAACGGCGTTGCTCCACTTCGGCGCGTGATAAAACTCCTTCAGCGTCGGTAACGTGAAGCAACAGTTTTTTGACTCCAATGTAGAGGCTAAGCCAAGTACTTGAAGCCCCTGAGGGGATGCTAGACGAGCACCTATTTGGCGCGCTTAGCTTTAGCCACTGAATACGTGTCCTATGGAAATAAACAGGCTTAACGTCTTATACGTCGGTGTATTTATTGCAGCTCACCGAGACTCCAATAATCCAGTGCATACAGTCGAATAAATCCACAATTCACAAGCGACAGCGCAACAAAGCATCGTAAACACAGCATACGCGTAAGCGGTCAAAAAACTGTGTGTGCTCCCTTCCGTCAAGCAACACCTGTTACCTGAACGACAGTTCCCACCTGTACTGGCATGACCCCCAGTTACACCACTATGCCACCTAGTGGACACGTAAACCTAAACAGGGAAGAGGCCAAATGGCTCCTACAAGGTCGGCTAAAACTCTTCGGTTAATTCAAAATGCTGCAGCACGAGTTCTAACAGGAACTAGTAAGAGAGACCACATCTCTCCAGTGTTAGCTTCTCTACACTGGCTCCCTGTACAGTTTGGAATTCAATTTAAAATACTCCTCCTCACGTACAAAGCGCTTAATGATTATATCTTAAAGATCTAGTTTCACCTTATCAGCCCAACAGATCACTTCGGTCCCAAAACGCAGGTTTACTTGTAGTTCCCACAGTCTGTAAGAGTAGAATGGGAGGCAGAGCCTTCAGTTACCAGGCTCCTCTCCTGTGGAACCAACTGCCAATGTCGGTTCGGGATGCGGACACTCTCTGTATTTAAAGTTAAACTTAAAACCTTCCTTTTTGATAAAGCTTATAGTTAGAGCTGGCTCAGGGAAACCTGAACCCTCCCCACCTCTCTGTCCCCCACCTCTCCTCTCACCCTAACCGGTCGAGGCAGATGACCGCACATCTTTGAGTCTGGTTCTGCCAGAGATTTCTTCCTGTTAAAAGGGAGTATTTTCTCTCCACTGCCCCCTAGTGTTTGCTCATTGTGTGAACTTCTCTCTGTAATATTGTATAGGTTTTGGCCTTACTATGTACAGTGCCTTGAGATAATGTATGTTGTGATTTGTCACTATACAAATAAAATTGAATTGAATTGAATTGAATTGAATTGAATTGATAGATAGATAGATAGATAGATAGATAGATAGATAGATAGATAGATAGATAGATAGATAGATAGATAGATAGATAGATAGATAGATAGATAGATCTATCTATCTATCTATAGATCAAATGAGTTCGTGCCAATATGGAAACAGATGAAATGACAGAAATAAATAAGAACACATTACAGTGATTACAGTAATTTAAACCTGGCAAAAGAGTTTTAAAAAGTGGTGATAAAAAGATAGATAGATAGATAGATAGATAGATAGATAGATAGATAGATAGATAGATAGATAGATAGATAGATAGATAGATAGATAGATAGATAGATAGATAGATAGATAGATAGATAGATAGATAGATAGATAGATAGATAGATAGATAGATAGATAGATAGATAGATAGATAGATAGATAGATAGATAGATAGATAGATAGATAGATAGATAGATAGATAGATAGATAGATAGATAGATAGATAGATAGATAGATAGATAGATAGATAGATAGATAGATAGATAGATAGATAGATAGATAGATAGATAGATAGATAGATAGATAGATAGATAGATAGATAGATAGATAGATAGATAGATAGATAGATAGATAGATAGATAGATAGATAGATAGATAGATAGATAGATAGATAGATAGATAGATAGATAGATAGATAGATAGATAGATAGATAGATAGATAGATAGATAGATAGATAGATAGATAGATAGATAGATAGATAGATAGATAGATAGATAGATAGATAGATAGATAGATAGATAGATAGATAGATAGATAGATAGATAGATAGATAGATAGATAGATAGATAGATAGATAGATAGATAGATAGATAGATAGATAGATAGATAGATAGATAGATAGATAGATAGATAGATAGATAGATAGATAGATAGATAGATAGATAGATAGATAGATAGATAGATAGATAGATAGATAGATAGATAGATAGATAGATAGATAGATAGATAGATAGATAGATAGATAGATAGATAGATAGATAGATAGATAGATAGATAGATAGATCTATCTATCTATCTATAGATCAAATGAGTTCGTGCCAATATGGAAACAGATGAAATGACAGAAATAAATAAGAACACATTACAGTGATTACAGTAATTTAAACCTGGCAAAAGAGTTTTAAAAAGTGGTGATAAAAAGATAGATAGATAGATAGATAGATAGATAGATAGATAGATAGATAGATAGATAGATAGATAGATAGATAGATAGATAGATAGATAGATAGATAGATAGATAGATAGATAGATAGATAGATAGATAGATAGATAGATAGATAGATAGATAGATAGATAGATAGATAGATAGATAGATAGATAGATAGATAGATAGATAGATAGATAGATAGATAGATAGATAGATAGATAGATAGATAGATAGATAGATAGATAGATAGATAGATAGATAGATAGATAGATAGATAGATAGATAGATAGATAGATAGATAGATAGATAGATAGATAGATAGATAGATAGATAGATAGATAGATAGATAGATAGATAGATAGATAGATAGATAGATAGATAGATAGATAGATAGATAGATAGATAGATAGATAGATAGATAGATAGATAGATAGATAGATAGATAGATAGATAGATAGATAGATAGATAGATAGATAGATAGATAGATAGATAGATAGATAGATAGATAGATAGATAGATAGATAGATAGATAGATAGATAGATAGATAGATAGATAGATAGATAGATAGATAGATAGATAGATAGATAGATAGATAGATAGATAGATAGATAGATAGATAGATAGATAGATAGATAGATAGATAGATAGATAGATAGATAGATAGATAGATAGATAGATAGATAGATAGATAGATAGATAGATAGACCTTTCTATCTATCTATCTATCTATCTATCTCTTCTTAGATCTCTTCTTAATCAAGAAATAGAAATACTATTTAAACAGTACATTTGAAAATAATAATGATCATTATTATTATATTTTAGCACTGAAAATATAATTTTTGTTAAAGAGCTTTTACAAACTGGTTTATTAACCATTACAGAAACATAAAAAATATTTACAAAATGCTGTTTATTTAGAGCAGCTTTGATTAAATTCATCACACATACAATATAAAAAATATTTCAAGGAAGAAGACAAACAAAATACTTCTTATAGTACATCCATTTTGCATTTTACGTCGGTATAGCTGGAGGCAGCTGAAGTTGCTTGTATTAAGTCAGAAAATGTTTCACATGCCAGCTTCTTCAGTTGGTCATATGAACTAGTGCTAACGTAGCACACAATCAAAAATGTAGAATATTAGAACAAAAAAATATTTATTACCTCGTTCTGGACAGAAACACACCAAAAACACAGCACATACAAGCGAAGTAAGTCCCATTGTGATACAGTATAACTGTGCAGTACAAAACAAAAGGAAGTGAAGATGGTTTTGACTCTGACTTCCTTAAAAATTGCAAGATGATTACTGGATGTTTTTGTGGTGGGGTGTGCATGTTAACACACACACACACACACACACACACGCTTCTTTTTATATCTTAGTGAGGACACATCTTGACATAATGCATTCTCTATGGCCTTACCCAACCCTTAACCATCACAATTAAATGCCTAACGTTAACACTACAACCAAGCCTTAACCCTCAAAAAACCCTTTAAAGTTGTGAGGACCAGACAAAAAAGTCATCATGAAGATTGGTTTGACCCATTTTTTCCTCACTAGAGACATGCATACACACACACAAACACACACACAGCAAGTTACAGTATATATAGTTTTCTTGCTTGTGTGTACTTTGCCTGTATTTGAACATTTCAGCACTTAAAAATACAGCCACCCTCTCATTACACTTATCATTTACATGTCTTGACTTACAGGGAACACACAGTATAAACACGGAACACATACAATATGGCTTTATGGCTTAAATCGCCCCTGTGGACAAATAAGATTTTCATGAATGGAATATTTAACGGAGACACATACTGAGATGTGGGTGCAGAATTGTGTAGAAATATTGTGGGTTAAAGTCTGTATAAAAAATTTATAAACATATATATGTATATATATATATATATATATATATACACACACACACATTATATATTTAGTAGAAAATTCATCCTAGCACTCTTTGTATAATCTTACAAGTCATCACATGTTTTCTGTGTCTGAGCTTTAGGGATTATTCCTGCCCGATCGGTCAATTTTAGAGTATAGAGTCTCTGCTGAGTGGATGTTTGGGGTCTTAGTGGATTTTTGGTCCGCTCCAGTGTCAAGTCCCACAGTAGCATAGGTAGAAACTGAAGAAAGACTTGAGACAATTTCAGTGGGATTCTGTTCAGTGGGATTCTGTTCAGTGGGATTCCGTTCAGTGGGATTCTGTTCCACGGTTTGAACTCCATTATTCTAAAATCAAAATCAAATGAAGAAAAACAAAATGTCCTCATTACCTGTTTGTGAAATAATAGGCCCACAATCAGATAGCAGCCATTTGGACATTTCATAGCAGGGAAATCACACGTGTTATTCATCAAATCAAAAGAGTATGATTGTGACAGCATGCACCCTATTTTATTCATTCACAATAAAATTTGCAGGAATACTTGATATTTGGGAACCAGTGATAATGTTACCTTGGTTACTTCAGTATTTCTTTCCTTTGGACCCTCATTTAAATGATCTTTCAGTTGACTAATGAAGTTATTAAGTATTGTGCACACTCCCACGTTCTAAAGTAACATTTAAAACCAACACTGATGGCAATTTTAACAACGAGCATGATGTCGCAGCATTATGCTAGAAATGATGCAGGAATTCAGAAACAGATGAAGAAGAAAAAATAATAATAATTAAAAAAAAAAAAAAAAGCTGTTTGCCCAGGTCTGTCTGGTATCCCACTTACCAACAATGCCCTGTAATTACAGAGCCACATGGTCCAGGAGTGAATGCCAATTCATTCTAATTCAACCCACTGGTCAAAAACCTATTTAAACCCAGATGTTTGACCAGTGGAATCACATGTAAGGGAGCCTAAACCAAACTCAGCCATTATTAGTTTGATCATTTATACATGTAGTTATATTCTACCATGACCCGTGAAAGTTTCTGCTGTATAAAGTAATGGGTCATACTCACACCTACACAAATCAAATATGCATGCACAGAATCCTATACTGACGCAGACCTTCCTTCTGTATGAATGGAACTGCTGCAATGTTTGCACATGCAGAAATTTGTGGTAACTCTCTGCAGACTCGGGAAGAAGAAAGTATCACTGTGGTGCATCATTTAAAGCAGCTATTTAGACACAAGGAATTTCTGCATGTGACAAGAATCAAGCTGGAGATAGGCACCAGCGCCCCCCGCGACCCCTAGTGGATAAAGCGGTAGAAAATGGGTGAGTGAGTGAGTGAGTGATTGACAAGAATCAGTAATGCAGCATGATTGAAACAAATGTTTTAAAGGGGTAATTCAGAAAGATAATCCTGTCATTAAAATAATGTTTTAGGGCCACAGGTAAAGGTCAAAGAGCAAGGATTTTCTGTTTCATCTTTTCACCCTAAAATTTATGGCTTCATTGTAAAACTACTCACAGTGTGAAATATGTTTCTCACTTGCAAAAATGTTGCAAAAACACAAATTGATTCTTACCTGAAGAAAGTCATAGATTGTATTTTTACAGTCTTGTCTTCTATCTGCAGGTCTACCTGGCGGTAGAATAATTATATGAATATATGTAACATTGTTGCCATTCGTCACCAAAGAATGGCTGCATTTTTATCACCTACACACTCGGAGAGGACGACCATTTGGTGTCAACATGTAACTTAATCACACTTACTCATTTAACTATCTAAGGTACGTAACTACAATATAAGTTAAAAAATTCAAAATGAATTACAAATCTCAAATATCTCTATTTTAAAATGACTGAACCAAAATTTCCTTGGCATTTGGAACTGCACAAAACAACCCACTTTTACAATGTATATATATATATATATATATATATACATATATATATATATACATATATATATATTGATTGATTGATACTTTATTAATCCCAAGCTGGGAAATTGAAATATCACATCCATATACCACATAACATAACATAACATAACATAACATAACATAACATAACATAACATAACATAACATAACATAACATAACATAACATAACATAACATCAATTAGTCCACAATTATTACAAGTTGAACGTAATAATGGCACACGTCAGAATTATACATACAGCACATAACCATTTGATTGTGTATGTACCCTAAAATTTGAACAGTCCGTCATCCAAATAGAGGCATAATGGATATATGGCATCGCAGCGTAGGCCGCGCCGCCGGGCCTGCTTGGAACAGTAGGGAGGGAGGGAGGAGGAGTATGGTAAAGGGCGGGAGGGAGCGTGCGGGTGTGTGACAAAACACTGAATAGAGAATACATATACATATATATATATATATATATATAAGTTTAATTATTATATAATTATAATATAAGCAACTTGTTATTTGTGTCTTTGATGACGTTGCTCCTTTGGTCATTCAGTAAATCAAAGATTAAGCAGCCACTGGAGAAGGGATGACTCTTTACAGCTTTCAAAGAAGAGAAAGGGGCAGAAAAAATAACTATAAAGGCAAAGATTATATGCCCTGTGATAGACTGCCGACCTGTCCATCCCACCTTTTCCCCTTTCCCCTTTCCCATGACCCTCATGTGGAGAATAAATCAGTATGAATGAATGAATAAATGATCATATGAAGATGCCCTCCCCCAGTGTTATGTTTTTATGTATTTGCTAAAGATTTTATGGCATTTTTCTCGGCACACTGGGACTTACATTTTAAGAAAAGGCTGGTGGAAATGACAACAAGGAAAACCCCGATGGCAGTCGCAGATATCGCTACTTTGGTGGCTTTGTTTAAAACTGGAGAAAAGGAAAAGAAAAAGAAAGAACTTCAGCAGACACGTTGACTTGTGTGCATTTGAGGTTTTGAGTTTGTATTTCTCAGATTATTGAACTGTTATGGAAACAATTAACTGAAACGTTCCAAAAACATTACTATATTTATCACTTTGTGCATCACAAGGTGATGATCAGCGCTGGCACCAGCCTTTATGGGGCCCTTATCTGAATTGTATTTCAGTATATAAACATTATAAATTGCATTAATTATAGTGTCATGTTTGTTTTTACCTCAGATGGCACTAAAATCAAGTGTCCTTGCACCTTCATATGCAAAGTAAAACATTAAGTCTGGTGATACTGAACTTGAATTAAAGTAAACCATTTTAATGACTTTTGTGCAAATGTGCACTAAATGAGCAAATCTTCAACTGCAAAACAAAACCAAACAACTTAAACTCAACACAATTCAGATATCTAAATATATCTAAAGATATGTAGATTTCTTTAATATATATTTTTTTAAAAATGTTATTTTGGCTGCCAGGTTGTTATTTCTTACCAGGTTCTGAACAGAAGTGTTGAATCTTCTTCGCTTCCTTTAACTCACTGACCTGGTTGATATGGTTACAAATGATTGAACCATTAACCAGTTGAAGTTGGAGAGAAGCACCAGAGGCTGTGACCTTTGATGTTTCTCCTTCCAGCAGACTGCAGTTTTTGGCGTCGTATCTTAAAATGCTTTGGATGTGTGAGTCCTTAGTGCTGCAGTTCAGAACGAGGACACAGGAGTCTGAGCTGCTTGACACAGACTCCACTCTTAGCTCAGGTGCAGACACTGGATCTGAGGGAAGGGAAAACCGGCATGGAGTGGTTAAAGAGACAGTTGAGGTTTTTCTAAAGTGTAATGTAGAAGGTAGAGACATAATCATTATCAACACTGAAGTCCATCTAAGCATGTCATTTTCCTGGACCAGCCTGAGAACTGGAAATTTGCACTCACTGACAAAACAGCTGCCAGCAGTGCCAGACACAAGCCACTTAACATAAGGCTCACATAATTCACTCTGCCAAGAGTCAAATGGGTTCAGATCAAGTCAGATCAGATCAGTTCAAATTTTCTGACTTTTGTGTCTGAAGTCCTTTGTTCACGCCAAAGTGACACAGTCTTAACCAGAGGCTCCTGTGTCCTGCAAGTTAAAAATGCAGGTGTTCTCTATGGTCTTTGGTGTAGGAGATTTTCAAAACCTAAGCTCCCAGCTAGAGGGCGCTGGCAAATAGTAATGTACAGTAAAATGACGCACATAAGATGAAGATACTGTGAAATCTAAAATCTGTTTATCCGTCTGTCTTTGCTGGCAGCCATGTTTTCAGTCAGAGACAGTGTCTGGGTCCCAGGGCTGCTTCCTGGAAACAAGAGCACACTCACCAGCAGGCTTGGGAAAGTCACAGTTGATAATGTTTCAGTACACATTTCCACAATCCAAAACAGCCTGAACAGTTCCATTAAGTGGAAGACTACTTTGCTAGTATTTGAATACATTTTAAAGAAGCTCACCTTCAACTGTGATGCTGAATTCGGCCAAACATTTGTCATTGTCACTAAGAATGTATGCAGTGTAACGGCCGCTGTCCGCTCGTTGCATGTTCTTCAACAGCACAGAGTAATCTCCTGAAATCTCTACCCTTTTTTTATAATTGGCTATTACGCTGCTTGTGTTATCATAAAATACCCTCACAATATTGTAATTATGTTTAAATTTCCATCTAAATTCACTGCGCTTATTGAGATGAACAGGAGCCATGACTGTCAGGCGTACGTCCTCCCCCATCCTCACAAATAAATGAGTCGCAGTACTGCATTCTGTAAAATAAAAAAGAATAAATAAATAAAAATAAATGTTGAATACGACTTATTGGTGCATTTGCAATGTGTGTGTTTGTGTGTGTGTGTGTGTGAGAGAGAGAGAGAGAGATTTTAGGGCACCACATGATCTCTATATGCATGTTCAGACAGTAAACCTTCTGGTTTCTTTTTCTGATTGGAACAGTCACTGTCAAGTAGGTTGACAAATAAAATCTTCTGTTTGAGCTTCTATAAAGGAGATAACTGTAAATTCAAATATATACACAGTGCTCAATAAAACCTGCCAAACTGAGGAATGTGGGGCGTGAAGCGGACACTTATCTCTGTAGAGTTTTGAATTCTTAATCAAACATCTGTGAAAAAGGCACGCATCAAGTCTATTACCATACAGAAGACTATATGTTGAAATTGTTCCTGGAACTGACAAAAGAGTAAAAAGGGAAGTACAGTAAATTGCAGGTGTGCATGGCCTCACCAGAGTCTCCAACATCTCCAAATTTCCTCTACTACATTCTAAATTAAAAGCAAAAAAATTACTATGATTTATTTTTAAATGTATGCATCATTAGCGTCTAAAAAAATCTCACAGGCTACTGCTCATGAAGTTAGTGACAAGTCATTTCGTTTTTAAAGTGGCCAACTTTATAGTCATTTAAATCAGTCAAATGTGAATCGACCACTATTGTAAAAAAAAAACAAAAACCATCAAAATAAGTGTAGATTTTTTTAGCAAATTTAATCAAATAGTCTTAAAAATAAAAACTGGGTTTAAAACATTATAATTAATAGAATAGCATAGAAGTTTATGCACAATGAGAACTAGGATGGACACAACAACAACAACAACAACAACAACAACAACAACTGAGCAATATTTAAGTAAAAAATTTAGTAAATTAAGACTTTACCTTGAGTTGCATGTGAGCGCAGCAGAGCTGTGCAAAAGAGAAGTGCAATGGAAAACATTCTGTCAAATAATCTAAGCAAGGAAGTGGTTAACACTATTTGCTATGGCTGTGATCAGTATAGTTCCTGTTTTGAAATTTTTTTTTTTTTTTTTTTTGAAGATGTGCAGTTCTCAGCCAATCTAAATTAATGAGCTTAGTTCAAGCTTGCAGAAACACACTTCAGATGAGTGAAACACATGCAAAAGTTATGATTAACTACCGCTGATGCTCCAACCCTCGAGGCCTTTTGGTCCAGATGGTGCAATTAATGTCTGCACAGTTCTGTGGAACTACTTGTCTGCAACAAAATTGTACAATCTAATTATTCTTTACATTGTACAAAATTAAAATAAACCAGTTTCCTTGTTTGGATAAATGTTTGTGTGGAAGAAGAAAGAGACAATAACTTTACTTAAAATCAACTTTATTTACAGAAAACCCTAAAATTAAACAGCAGTAGAGATGATATGTGAAAACTGGGTATGTGCAGTAATAGAGTGGATGTGGGTGTCTGTGCAGGGTGTGAAAAAAAACTGAACAGAAACCGAAACACCACACAGAGTGAGAAGAATCTCCATGTACGTTGATACTGTGGCAAGGAAGAGGAAAGAGACAATAACTTTACTTAAAATCAACTTTATTTACAGAAAACCCTAAAATTAAACAGCAGTAGAGATGATATGTGAAAACTGGGTATGTGCAGTAATAGAGTGGATGTGGGTGCCTGTGCAGGGTGTGAAAAAAAACTGAACAGAAACCGAAACACCACACAGAGTGAGAAGAATCTCCATGTACGTTGATACTGTGGCAATAGGATTACCAACTTTATGATCATGACAAATATGGAACTTTTTAGTTTACAAATTTTACAGAATGTACTGTAATAACTCACCATCAGCTTAATATGCTTTATTTTACATTATTTGTGGAGAATAGTATCATTTGATCCCCCCAGTTGCAATTAGAAACACTGCCCATAGCTTCCATGTTCATCTTTGCTAAATCTGTCACGTCCGAACATTACTGTCACTGCTCATTTTGATCACAATCATGCGAGATTTTGAAATGTCACTTTCACATCGCATAATACTCACCTGTGATACCAAGATCTCACAGGTCATTCACACCTCCTTGAAGTCTAGACTGCAAATGGAACGGGGGTTTCAACAAAATGTCTGTGGTTAATTTCTCACACATTTTCACAAATCACACATTTTTAAAAAAAAAAAAAAAAGAAAAGAGGGTCTTCATCTTTTACAGTAAATCGACTAAATGGGCATCGAGCACATCTGTCAGTTTGCTCAAAGCCACTGAGACAAAGAAAACAACTATCTGTTGTAAATAACTGCTGGACATTGACATTTAAGATGCAGGTGCTTTTAGTAGTGCCTAAGAAAATCTTATCTCCCTAAGGTTAGTTTCCAAACAGCTAACCTTTCTAAGGTGCAAATGTACATAATGTACAATAAAGTGCTAACATTGTGTTTTTTGAGACAGCAGTGACAGTTGTACCCGCGACGCAGCAGAGAGAGAGAGTACCTCAGACACAGTTAAGGCCATCTGCATAAACTGTAGTGCTACATGTGTGTAACACAGATTAATCTCCAGTGTACATGTAATCGCACATATGACACACACGTTTAAGTTTAAACTCAGGCAGTCAGTTGGTTTTTTGTTTTGTTTTTAGGAAACAGGAAAGATAAAAATATCATGAGCGCTGAGAGAACACCCTCTACCCCGAAACTCAGTGTCAAATGACCTTTGTCAACTGAAATTGTGCACACATGTTTTTCAAACATTTTGAGGGGGCAGAGATGAATTTCCTACCCTATGTCTGTGGGTTTTTTTGTTTTTTTTTACTCACCTTCTTATAATAGCATACAACTCCATCAACCTCAAACCTACAACACTTCACCCATGATAAACTGGAAAGTATAGACTTACTGTCTCAAACACTCAGGTGTACAATTTTCCAATTTCCCCTTTGTGGATTTGCATTAGTGTGATCTCGGGGTAATACCCAAACAGCCCGCCAACCTCTCAACTTCCTCTCACCTGCTTGTGCGTTTTTTTAGTCTCACACTAAAATGTAAAGAGTAGTTAGGTAGGTATGTTATTCCATGATATGAACAGAGTCAAACCTGTGTAAAACACGTCTTATTCCAGCAAACGTATGACAATTATAAAGTGACCATACAATCATTCTTAGACTTCCATGTTTGCTTTCTGTGTCACTGGGTGTAACCACTATATCTTTCTTATGTAAGTTCCAGACAGTGTCCAAAGACATTGAAATATGATGTTTCAGTGAGTTGACACTGAACTCCTTGCTGTCTGTGAGAGGCCCCCATGTTCACACGTTGCTGATGCGAACACTGAGTGGAGTGTCTCTGCCCCGGCCACGGTCCTCCCCTCCCCTCTCTCTGTAGCTCTGCTCCAGACGAATCTTCTCTGGATCGGACACCTCAGACACACTCCCGCCCCCGTTGCTCTGGTAGTTGTGTTGAGGGCTGGACGGTTTGAAGATAGGCATGGTCTTGGTCTTGGCCACTTTGTCGAAGAAGGCAAAGTCCGCTACATATTTACCTGATGGGGAAAGGGAGACTACAGGGGGAAACTCATAGCCCCAGAGAATCTCGTCAGGCAAGTAGGAAGTGCGGATCTGGCAGGTGGCAGAAGTTGGCTCCACTGTAGCGCTCATGATCACCAGCAGCTCAAAATCAGCCAGTTCTGGATCTGTCCAGCCCCCACCTGGTGGAGGTTAAGGAAATGTGAGAAGATGCTACATTAGAAGGTTGTAAAAAAAAAGAATAATGGGAAAGAGGAAAGAAAGAAGTGGTAGAAACCCACTAACTAGGCAAAATGTAAGTACTTTGTTTTAGTTTTGTTCAATGTAAGAGGCCCCAGAGTTTCTTCAAACCTAGTAGCAACCCACCATCTGTGTGTAGACACTTTGAAACAGAGTTGATGTCCAAAAATATGCTGTGTTTTTTATCATCTATCCAACTCCTAACAGGATCATAATTTAAAATATGTACATCATGCTGTAATGACGACCTGACACTAGCAATTGAGACCAGGATAATGTTTTCTGATGGTGAAAATCAAGTGAGAAATTGATTTATTTTCTAATCTTCTGCCCTCAACCCCAAACTTACCCTTGGCTGCCCAGGCTCGCAGAGGGCTTTCATCATCTATAACATGGTAGAAGGTGAGGGGCAGGATGAGGAAGGGACTGTCACTGGACGTGTCCACTTGGAAGGGGACATTTCTCTGGTCCAAACGAACTGTCTCGCCTTCTTTGGTCAGAGAAGTCTGTAGCAGTTTTCCATTCACCTGGAATGAACAATGAACAGTGTGCCCCAGTTGTCTTTCTTGAAACAGTTCACCCTTTTTTTTTAAAAAAAAAAAATTGTTGTCTGTCAGTTTGCCTAGACAACACACTGCACACTGACCTGACACCCAATGAGGAGACTCTTGCGCATGTTGGCCACTCTGATCATGAGGCAGGGGCGACCTTCATGGGACGACACCACAGCATGTTGGCTAAATTTTACCGTCTCTCCTCGCTTTTTTGGACGAGCCACCTGACCAGAGAAATTTCCATGTTGTGTTTGATAATCTCCGTGTAAAAGTCATGCACTCAAAACAGAAACATAGGCTCAATAAACAAAATACATCGTTGATATTGTGCAGCAGTTTGTATGAAAACTGTATATGATTCCCTCTTTTCTGTAATGATTTAGGTATATAAGGGTGTGGGAGCAGTTAAGGACCAGTGTGCGGAGGCAGGAATAAAAAATTAACAAAGGTTTATTCACAAAAATTCTAAGGGAGGGCCAAGACACAGGAACGTGGGCTACTAAAAAGGGGAGACGAACTAAAGGCACTGAGGCTGGCCAGCTGGCAAGGCAGGACTCAGGGAATGGAAACTCAGTAACCATGTACTGAAGGACACGCGCTGACACCAGGAAGCAGGAAGTCACAGATTAAATAGGGAGGAGTTGATGAGAAGATCAGGAACAGCTGCCTCACCTGCCAGCCAGCCTTCTGAAAAGGAACGAACAAAACACTTCCCCAGGAACACAAGCACATAACAAAATAAAACTGGAAATAAATAATGAGGAGAGACAACCCAAGCCAGACGTGAACATGACATTTTCACTGCATTTGCCTATGGAGCCAGATGTTGTAATATTGACTACCTTGGCCAGGAAGGTACCAGTGATGAAGATCTCCATCAGCATGGTGATGACCAGCTGAATAATGAGCAGGACAATGGCAGCTGGACATTCCTCGGTGATGCAGCGAAAACCATATCCAATGGTAGTTTGGGACTCCAGGGAGAAGAGGAAGGCTCCGGTCAAGGTCTGCATCTGCATCACACAGGGGGTGTGGTTTGACGGAGGGTCAAACTCTGGAGAAACACGGTTCAAAACAAACAAAAACCTACGTTATTCAATATGTTAACATAAAAGATATAGTTCAGTTTTTATGGCTGGAAGCATCGTGTTTTTCTGCTGAACCTGAAAACATGATGCGTTTTGAAGCTGTCCATTTATCTGTCAGTCCCATTCTTACAAAATATTTCAAAAACACCTTGAGAGAATTTTTTCATATTTGATACAAACGTTTACAAACTTAAGACTAAAACCGATCAGATCAGATCCTGATTAAACATTTGCTGTGGCCTCTCATAACACATTTCTTGGTGTTTTGACTGCGGTATCTCATGAACATAAACACTCACATAGACTCACTGATGAACTGATTAGAACTTGGCAGTCAAACATCAAACATCAAGGGTATAGTGTGACCTTAAAAATCATGTTTGAACATGTGAACGCCATCTAAAGTCAGTTTTCTTGAAAATTGTTACAAACGTTCACTTAAACTTAAAGATGAACTGAAGAAAGTTTGGTGGTTGAAGATCAAAGTTAAGGTTACTTTTACCTAAGAGTATTTGTGTCTTCTCAATGTATTATTGTAAGAATGCTTAAAAGCTTAAAGAACATCAAATGTTCACTTCAGCTTACAGATTAAAAATTTCTAGGTCATGGTGATCTAAAATCAAACACTGTTGGAATCTTAAACATAAAAATCCTTTTATTTCAACAAGTTGATGTTGTATGAATCATAAATCAGGTTCCCCTTAGCTTATT
>JAFBJR010000101.1:7367686-7434203 GCA_016785285.1 Brachirus orientalis | reverse complement strand
TAAAATCAAACACTTTTGGAATCTTAAACATAAAAATCCTTTTATTTCAACAAGTTGATGTTGTATGAATCATAAATCAGGTTCCCCTTAGCTTATTATTATTATTTTTTTTTTTTGCATATTTTTTGCACACTTGAAAAAGGCAGCATGAAAACACAGAAGATATCATGTTTGGAAATTAAATGAGTGAAGCACCACTTCAGCTTCCACAGTGCTGATGAGTCATTCTTAGGTGAAGAGAAGTTCAAAGGTGTGATGTAAAGTCAAAACAGGACGGTTAGTTAAAGGGTCAACGACCCATGTGTCACAACAGGTTTTATACTTTTTAGGGGATTTGGTTTTAGACCTCATGGTAAACGGGGTGTGTAGTAATAAAAAATGTAACTGCTCTGCTCTGTTTTCATTGAAATTCTACCATCTACTGAGAAAAAAGGTCCTTGTGTAAACCAAATGAAACCATGTGTATTAACTCTATACATTATCTTTTTTTTTTTTTAAACAAGGCCCCTACTTTCTCACCCAGGAGGTCTCCATGCACCAGCGCCACCAGGTACCAAAGAACCCCAAACAGGAACCACGTCCCGGCAAATGTGGCGGTGAACAGGAAGAACTTGTAGCGCCACTGCATGTCCACAAATGTTGTCCAGAGGTCACGCAGGTAGAGAGCGCTCCGCCCACTGACATGCTCGATTCGTATGTTGCTTCGTCCATCCTTGGAGAGAACACGCCTCCTCTTTCTCAGAGTCCCGCCCCCACCGGAATTACCACCCAGTAAGGGTTTTAAAACATCAGTCTGTGTCTGGGAGTGGCAAACCTTCTGGGGGGAGGAGCTACGAGAGGAAGGAGGTGTGGCAGATGTCATCTGGTGGATAAGCAACATAAAATAAATTGAGTAATCTCCCAGATTATATCATTTTTCAATGGTCAATGTTATTATTAGGCGATATTAGTTTTTTAGTGTGGGGTAAGTTGTTAAAGATGTTAAAATGTTTACATCAGTGTGAACTGATAATGTTTGGGCTTATTTCCTGTACCATTCGAGGATAACTTCCGCTGCAGCTATGTGCTTCTCTCTTTATGGGAAATTCATCAAAACCAAACATGAAATTGTTTGTACTGAAAATAGATTCCAAAGTAAAAGAAGTGTTGATATCACACTGAAACCTGAAAGGTCATGCACGCCCATGGAAATTTTGCAATGGTATTGCCTCCAATTCCAATTCCCCCTAGTTGTACTTGTACGTTAAATCAGACAGAATAAAAAGATACATAACCAATAATGGGTCTGAGCAGGGATTTTCCCTGACATTTTAATACATTGATTTCAGTACCAGATATCAGCCTTGACGCATTAGTCCCAAGGGGAATGTAAAACACCTGTGTGGGTGGTTCATTATTTCAGAATAACACAGATTTTAAGATCTCACTCAGTGCAAGCTCCTTCTTCAAGAGAAATCAAAAGTGATGGGAGACCACAACAGATTGTATCACTCTGAGTTAACTGTCTGTGTTTTTTTTGTTTTTTTTTGTTTTGTTTTTTTAAGATCTGCCCCCAAAGCACTGGAAAGTCTTGCTCATACTCACACAAGTGGCCATGACAGGGACCAACACACAAGGTGTGCTGCCCTGCATAATAGGCCTTATTAAAGTTGTAAAAGGGACGGCTGATACGTAAGACTAAAGAAGTCTCAGTGTTCAGTACAGCTTACACTTGTCTTCTTCCTGTGTCGCTCTGTTAATTACTCAATTTAAGCGCCTCTCTTTAAATCCAGAACCATAAGATTGTCCCTTTGCTCTTGTGGCCAAATCTTCTTCATTGGCACTTTTGCATGTGCTAAGTGTGCCTTGTTACGAAAATAGAGAAGTGCACCACACCCTCGCAGTGAATACAAACAGCATCAGTTCACACACACTTGTGACAGACATGTTTCATTCATTGGTCAGCAGAGATGTCAAAAAACAAAACAAGACACGATGAAACAGACTGACTTTTGGGGAATTTAGTCTCCTCTCGATCAGTGGCATTTTTCACTTGGTTCTGACATTTTCGCTGAAGCCAAAAGCTTTTAGTGAAAAAAGCTGATCTCCTCTTGTGTATTTCTGTGTCACACAAATATGGAACAATCGTCATGTGTATGAGCCAGAGTTTCCTCAGAATGAACGTTTTCTCAAAGTCTCTGTAGCCTCTGAACTGCTGTTTGAAAATCACAGACACAAACTGAAAGAACTCAAAACCAAAACCACAATGAAGAGTTGTGTCATATGTTTGGAACAAGTGAATGGTTTGTTCCGCAGCACCTGCAGACTGAGACTGGGGCGCTGCAGGCTCGCAGGCTGCTTAAAAGTTGTTAGGAAACATCCAGATGGATTGTATGTGAATTGAATGTGGTTTTGTCTAAAATGTGCAACATATAATTTTCTGATGCAACCGTATAAATGTGAAAGGAAATTCGCAGAGAACAACAAAGAACCTATTGGGAGAGCTGATCTAAAATTCTTACATATAACTGGACTGTATCTGAGAATATAGGGTGACGATCTTCCTGACCTGCGGAGGGCAGCATTACGCTATCTTGTAAGCAGCCTGGAGAAACCCTATTAGAAGAAGAAAAAGAAAAAGAAGAAGAAGAAGAAGAAGCGCCTGGCTCCAGGGATCATATCGGTTAAGTAAAATATTAAGCATATATTAATATTCAATTTATATCGATACCTACATATATTTATTTGTTATAGCACAGTTTATGGTCCCATATTAACAGACATATGGTCCCTGATGTTTCCTCCAACACCTTCCTCAGAGGTTAAGAATAATGAAATAAAATAAACTCATAAAGTTTCAAGTCAAGCAACACTAGCTTTAAGTTATATGTGTAAATGACAAATATTATGTGAACGTTCACACTCAGCCTCACTCACTGTGAATATTGTTTAAGAGGAAGTCAACTGATTACAGCTGGGAACATGGACGGACACAATCAGATCATCTGATTTACATTATTCTGAAAGGTTATGATGTAATTATTTCTAACTAATGTTGAAATATGTTGCGTGCTCCAGCTCTAATGCAGAGAAAAGTCCTCCAAAAAAAAAAAAAGAAAGAGCACATTTTTGCATGTGCATGTGTGTGATGTGTGGAGTGGTTGTACAAATGTGAGCCACTGTGTGAACGTCTGGTTACAGGCACAGAAACACACAGTTACAGACAGTTGCAGCCAAGTCCGCACACACTTACATCCAAGAAGTCATGCAGGCCAGAGAGGAGAAGATACGCCACAAAAGAGGTAGATATAGAGGAGGGAGGAGAAAAGAAAGATGGTGAGAATTAGGATGAAGGTGCGCTGCGCTGACTCAACAACCTGTCCCCACAGAGTTTCATTTGTGAGCCCAAGGAGACGGAGAGCCTTGACTGAGTCGATTAAGGTTAAAAGAAAGTCAGATAGTTATCAAGATGAAGGTTTTTTAAAGGTTCTGCTGTTGATTTTAACTAAAGTCCACAGCAAGTGGACAAAGAGTGAACTTCTTAATGGAAACTGGAGACAGCAGTAAGAGTTCAGTAGGAAAAAGGCCAAAGTTTGGCTTTCTGGGTGTGCTGCTTTTTTCAGCCCAGGACTAAGGTTCTTGTGGTATTCAATCAGGAAAATCAACTGCTCACAATAAACTACATGTACAAGTATGTAGACAACCTAAAAATTCCATTGTTACATGATTTTATCGTTGAAAATAATATTTCCTTATAAGCTATAGTTCTGCAGTGAAAATGTCCAAAAAAGTTGATGGACTTTTTTGTACAAATTCTCATTCTACAAACAGTGTTTCCTCATCAGAGAGTTTCTCAGTCATGATCATAGATTATGTCATCAATCAGCTTTAATTACCTCACACCTTAGTGATTATGTAAGAGTTAGCCCCTCAAATGCGTCCAAATCACAATCACACCATTCACTTTTTTCAATTTCTTCTTTGTCTCTATTTCTCTCTGACTCTCTGATCTCTCGGACTCTGTCCTGAAAAAAATACAACAATCCCGCTTCAGGCATATGAGCTGAACAATAACAGAGTAAATGGGGATAAATGATGCGAAAACAGAGACACATTTAAACTTTTAGGACCAACCTCTCCAGCAGGATGTATTCCATCTCCATGGCAACACGACAACTTTACTGCCCACCCTTGGCAACCCAAATCCAAAAAGTGAATCAAAACTTTTTTCTTTTGCCAAACAAAGGAGTGCTCAATGTTTTCCTTTTTCTCTTTTTACTTTCCTTTTTCTCTCTCTCTCCTTCCTTCCTTCCTTCCTTCTCTCTCTCTCTTCTCTCTCTCTCTCTCTCTCTCTCTCTCTCTCTCTCTCTCTCTCTCTCTCTCTCTCTCTCTCTCATACACAGGAATGCTTTGTTTGAGGCCAAGACAAAAGCAACAAAAGACACCATTGATAAAAACGACTCGGTGCCCATCCGTGTGTGTGTGTGTGTGATAATGTGTGTATTTGCAATAACACACGTATTTCTGTGCGTGTGACTGTAGGTGTACATGTGTGATTTTGTGTACAACTATTTGAAAGAGACTACAATTATGCGTGCATGTATGTGTGTGTGAGAGAGAGAGCGAGAGAGATTATGAATGAAAGGAAAAAAACGAGAGAGTGGAAGAGAGAGAGAGAGAGAAAGATCTGTGACAAAAGGCCCTCGTTAGTATTCTAGAGTGAGGAGTAATCCTCCTCCTCCTCCTCCTCCTCCATGTCTCCCTCTCTGTTTCCCCCCTCTCTTTAACACACACACACAGGTTTCCATGACTTCAGAGGACATTTCCTGAAGACTTGCCCTAACCCATAATTACTAGTGCCCTAATCCTAACCCTAACCTTAATCTAACCCTAACCTCATCTTAAATTCAAAGCACGTCTTTACCTTAAAATGTAGTAATTTACTGTACATTATGGGGACTTGATTTTTGTCCTCATAAGAAGACAAGTCCTCGTAATGTGAGTGTGTAAACAGATTCAGGTCCCCACAACATAAGGAATACCAGGTACACCTTAGTTTGTTTCCTTATTTAATATTGCACCCTCTTTCTTAGTTCTATATTTTTGTCATTCTTCTTAAATACTTTTCTCCTCCTGCTGCCACATGTAAAAATACTAATGAGTGTTTAATCACTCCACTACCTACACTGTAAACTGTATAAACAGGAGAGCATAAATAACCTTTTTGATGCATCAGTTCTTAAATTTCAAATCAAAAATACAGCAAAAACTCTCAATCGTCAGAGATTTTTTTAAAAGAAAAAATAAATACACAATTTATTTCCATCAATTTTCTTTGACATCATAGGGATTCATTAATTTGGGTCATAATTTTGTTCCTGTTTACTGCTTGTTTATGACTCACGTTACTGCTTTCTGTCCTTGTAGTTGACATGTTTACATGTGTTACAGCTTGCACATACGACGCTGTGTGAGAGAATTAGGTTGCTCTGAAAATAAAAGCATGAGAACACTGACCACACGTCGTATCTTGACATGACAAGACCTCAGCTGCAGCTTCACCGCATGTTTCCGTGGCCTGATGTTGCCACGTGTGGAAGTGAATCGTGTGAATCTTTGCAATGAACTCGACAGGTGTCTGTCTTCACATTTAAAAATGACTGTTAAATCTGTATATTTTAAACGTAACACTTAATGATGTATACTTGTGTGTTACAGATTTATTGCTTTAATTTCATGAAATTTGATTTACAGTTATTTTATGAGATTCTTTTAGGTTTGTAGTAAAATATAGTAATTGCCAGTATAAAAATGTTGCAATATTATACATTATTGTCAATATAGTATGTTACAAAAATAGTCCAGTATAGAACAAATATCATATATTACAAATATAGAACACAGTACTCACAAATCAGACTCATCAGCACATTTCATTTGTACACAAAGCTTACCTGTACAAGACCATGCCATGATCTATCAATTCATATTTAACACAAAATGCTGCATACTAATTTTATTTTAATTGATAAATGTATTTGTTATTTAAATTTGCACCCTGTTGAGTAGTTAATGGCTTACCTTTTCAGCGGGGTTTGCAAACTAATTGACCAACGTTTGAGAAAGAGCAGTTAGGAGCCCAGAGCCTCAGCGTCTCAGCGTCCACATGTTCGCTTTGTTGTCATACACATGCTCACAGGAATCAGATGTGACTGTGATTCTGCAGGAGTAATAATTTCAGCAGGAAGTGTTCCCTGGACATTCAAACACCATTAAGGAGAGTTATTAGTACAGTCATTGGCTCACCGGGCCTCTGATTCTGACCCAGAGCTTGGCCTCACTGCTCGCAAATTCTCCCCTTAGAGACAGGACTTGGCTTTATAAGGGGAACCTCTCTCTCACTTGTACTCTTTCCCTCCATGTCTCTCTCTCTCTCTCTCTCCCTCTCTGTGTCTCTCCTTCTTTCTTTCCCTCGCTCCTAAATTCCTGCCGTGTCCTGCTCACGTCTGTGTAATTGCTGTAATAACTGATTGCAACTCCCTCCTGTCTCAGTTCACTATCAGAAAAATACAAACGATCACAGATGCATCAAAATGGAGCCTTTTTGTAAAATAATAATATAATAATAATCTGCCAGTAAGACTGAGGCCCCTATTTTACATTTTCTTTCTCATTAATGTCTATTTTTATGGGTTGTTGCATCACTCAGCCTAACGTGTGACCAGAAAAAGTGATTAACTCAAGCACACACATGCATGGGGGGGGGGGGTGGAGGCCTCACATGCACAGTCTAAACAAGTGCACCAACAAACCACCCCCTGCAGCACACACACACACACACACACACACACACTCTTTTCGGGGGGGACCACAGAGACCTCCATTCATAACGCCTGTGCCCACCATTTGCTGTGTCCAAGAGCGTCTGTACAGAGCGTCCTGTTAAGCTCAAACACATGAAGGGGCACATCCGTGAGGTGAATGGCTCCCCTTCTTCTGCCTCAGAAAAGGGTGACAAAGCATTATTTAATTGAACGAAAGGCAAGGTGGTTGGAGCTGCTGAGGACCACTGGTCAAATGTGCAGAAGAGTCCCTGTGAGTGTGCCTGGTAAAGGCCCTTTTTGGTACACTTAAGGGATTTTTTTTTTTTTGTGTAATATACTTACAGTGAACTCTGATGTGTCAGGACATATGGAGTTATACTTTTTTTTTTGTTATTTATTTTCCATATGGTGCTCAGACTGCAGACACCAGGCTACAGAACACGACTGTAAATTTATAAATTTCATTAGGAATTTGAAAAATCAATAAAATGAACTAATTAAAGGAGAAACAAGCAGACGAGTGTCGGGAGTAAAGGGAATATAATATGCACTGTTACTGTTTTGAAGTGTTTTTTTAGGCATGAATATGTTTGTAGTAGGGCTGCAACGATTATTAATCATCAATGCTGATAATCAAGTAATCATCTTATAGTTAATACAAGCTTTCTGATTTAAAATGATTTAAATTCTTTAAGCTGTTCCGTTTGCAATGAAATCAATCAGAATAAATATTCCCTTTGTTGTTATTGTATATTCATACTGTACATCATACAACAAAATCAAAAAATTCTTCTCTGTGGTTAAAACAAAAATATTTCTGGATATTAAATGGGTACTGATAATAAAAAACACAACTCACAATCTGTATTTGTATGTACAAGCAACTGTATATTTGTGTTCCGTGGGTCAACTTCCTGTGCCAGGTTTGTGACCACCTTAGTTTTAAGCTTCAGTGTATGTGAGTTTAACACTTCTCACTCTCTCTGATAAGACTCTACATACGAGTGCTTTCATGGGCAGTTTTAACATTTTAATTATCTAAACTTTTGTGTGCGTGTGTAAAATAGGGGGAGGTCCCCTTTAAGAGCTAGGTAGTGGAGCCAAAAGGACAACAGTCATCAGCTCGGTTGGATGCATGACATATAAATGTGTTTTTGCAAGTTCATTAAGGTTTAGTAAAAACAATAACATGCATTTTATGTACTTCATGCTTCATGCAAACTAAGAACAACATTCGTGGTTAATGAAGGCCACAGTAGTTCCCCATCATACTTGGGCAAGGGAGGGATGAGTGGAGGAGTCCTCCATTTATTACAATCTGCAGTCTCACCATTAGATGAGACTAATTCTCACACACTGAACCTTTAACTTGTCCTCTTCCGTAGTTCTTCTGTGGTTGATGGGAACTACATTTACTAAAATACTGTTCTTGCACAATTGCACGATATGGTGATTGTGCAGTATTTGTGCCAACACTGACTTCAGCAGAGAAGTTAAGCACTCTTTAAAAACCCCAATATACGGTATATCCTTACAAATGACGCCTCACCACACGACATCTGGACACTGAGGTGTGACTTGCATAAAGGCAAGTCAGGCTCAACAACAATCAGCTATTTACCACTTTCTCTCTGCTGAACAAGCGTGTGTGTGCATGTGTGTGCGTGTGCGTGTGTGCGTGCGTGTGTGTGTGTGTGTGTGGTGGGTTCAGTCAGTGCTCTTGGCTCATTGCAGCGGTGCTAATGCTGGTCTTACCTCCGTTTCATTCATC
The DNA here is from genome assembly GCA_016785285.1 of Brachirus orientalis. NCBI lineage: Eukaryota > Metazoa > Chordata > Actinopteri > Pleuronectiformes > Soleidae > Brachirus > Brachirus orientalis. The sequence goes on along the minus strand of JAFBJR010000101.1, from coordinate 7,425,629 downwards.
CCTCCCTTTCTTTCCAGCCTTTTTACTTTGCTCTCCATGCCATCTCCTGCATATTTATTTGTTTTTTTTGTTTGTTTGTTTTTTTCGCAGTTTCACTTCCTGTGTCTCACACAGGCGCACACACACACACACATACACAAACACACAATGGGTCACAGGGAGTTTAGGTATTTGCTGTGATTTTAAATCCTCACGAATTATATTCAAGTATGTCTCCCCATCATTTATCCATTCATTGGTTACTGCATTCAGTATTTAACTTTTAAGTTCACCAGTTTCCCACTTGGCACAATAAACACACTTGAATTCATTACATGGAGTAGCAACTAAATGCCAGTGTTGTACTTTAGTCCTTAAACTAGTGTGAGTCATCAAGTTTGAGTGCACTGAGAGCTGAAATTTAAAGAATGTCTACATTAAACACAACTGTCACTATTTCAGCATGTTTATATCATAAGTTAAAGATAGAACCAAATAAATTATAGCGCACACATAATGTAGAAACTAACTGTCGGAATTTATAATATTGTGCAGTCTCAGCCTTGCTATGTTAAGTGCCTTGGGGTAATGTGATTCCCCTCTATACAAATAAAATAGATTTGATTTTGTGTTAGATTTTTCCACTTTGATTTTGGATTTATCTGATATTCTCAAAACTAGAATGTTTGAAACACTCACTGTGAGGGTCTAACAGTAGAGGGTGTCACTTGCTGCATAGCCTGTGAAGCCCTTTGAGTAAAATTGTGCTTGTGATGTTAGGCTATCTAAACACAATTGACTTGCCTTGATAGCTATGAATAACAGCGTACGTCCTATTACAAGAACCTCACAAAGAAAGCTAGTCCTTTGTGTGAAGTTGATAATGAGGAGTCCAGATGTAACCAAGTCCAATTTGAGTCACAATTCCTGACAATCAGGACTTAACTCTGATGTAAATGTAAACATAAATGAACAAGAAACCAACTCTCTCCCGAATGCCAACAGAAGAGGAGGAGCAGCTTAGTTCAGGAGGTATTACTGAAGCGAGAAAAAAAAGCTTCTTGAACGTTTAGCCAGCAGGCGGCAGCAGACAACAGATGATAGGAGTGTTTGTTTTTGTGTGTTTGTGTGTGTGTTCTTGTATTTGTTGCAGAGTGAGGACCAAAAATCGTATAAACACCTACAGAATGAGGACATTTTGACAAAGTGGGCACATTTTGGCTCGTCCTTACTTTCTGTCACCAATTAAAAGGGCTTTTTCAGGGTTAATGCCTGGTTTTAGGGTTAAGGTTAGGGTTAGGGTAAGGTTTAGGGTTAGGTATCTAGCTGTGATGGTTAAGATTAGGATAAGGGGCTAGGGAATGTGTTATGTCTATGAGGGTCCTCACTCTGATAGAAGTGCAAACATGCCTGTGTGTGTGTGTGTGCTGAAACTACTGTCTTGATGACTCACTGCTCACCTGAGAAACAGATGGAAAAGTCTCATATCAGTAGTTTAAACAACAATTGATGACACACAATAAAACAGACAAATAAGACAAGAACTGAAGCTTCACCGTCAGCCCAGATGTGACATAGTGTCCGCTGCTTCCTGGTAAAAAGTTTAGTGGGAGACAACAAAAAGCATAGGAAAGAAACTTGTTGAAATTATTCTGCAGTGCAGGCGTCATTGCTGCGATATTTACCATAAGCAGAAACACTTTACCAACCATTAAATCAAAACTGGGAATACTTGAAAATTAAGGTGATTTAAAAATGAGTCAATAACAAACAATACAATTATTAGTACTGACTAAATAACCCCAGTCAGAAAACTCTTCAGGGATTGATTCATTTATACACTACCATAGAGTTTGATTAGATATTTACTGAATGTAAATTCATTATTCGATTTATTATGGTAACATATGGACATTTTTCAGTGAGCAACCTGCTAGTGGCAGCACATGGGATGTCATGAAAGGTCAAGTGTAATGGTTTTTACAGTGTGGACCTAAAAAATAAAAAAATAAAATAATAATAAACATAGACATACAGTCAGGTGATTGGGTGGTGCAGCAAACAAAGAGATGACCTAGTTTGTTTAGGTTTAAACACGGGTTTAGATTACTGTCACTTGATACTGTATTTACTAGTTGAAACATTTCGTAAACTCACCTACATACATACATAGAGACAAACAACCATGAACACCAACTCAGCTGACCCCAAACTACATGTCTTCAGACTGTAGGACAAAGTCAGAGAAAAACATAATCAAACACACACACAGACACGGGTTTCCATGACTTCAGAGGACATTACATTAACTTACATTCATTTCCTGGAGACTTACTCTAACCTTAACTATAATTGCTACTGACCTAACCCTAATCCTGACCCTGACCTTAACCTCATCCAAACTTTAAATCATGTCTTCACCTTAAAATGTAGTCATTTATGTTATGGGGACTTGATTTTTGTCCCCATAAGGAAGACAAGTCCCCATAATGAGACTGTGTAAACAGATTTAGGTCCCCACAACATAAGAAATACCAAGTATACACACACACAAAAAAAACACAGAGAAAATATTTAAACCCCACTGAAAAAGAGCTCAAAAGTTTTGAACTGGAATTTAACATGATTATAACAGTATATTTGGGCCATAATTACAAAATCTAAAACTGGCAGTTACATAAATAAAGCAGTGTTTTATTAAGAAAGAAAATGAGGCTTCTGGTTTTCTTTCTTTACAAGTGACCTCAAATTAAGTACATTAATGAAAGTTTCCTGCAAGGGGACAATAAAATCAGGCTTTACAACAACTTTTTTTTGTTTTGTTTTTTTAATATGGGTCTGTTTTTATTTGTTGGGTTGTGGTTTTTATTTGCATGGCTGATGTTTTTGTTTGAAGCACTTTGCATCATGGGTTTAGAAAAGTGCTCTAATCATAGAGATTATGTTATTATTATTATTGTTGTTATTATTAAATATTTCACTTAACTAGGAAGAGAAATGAATAATGTTTCAGAGGAAATTGAAAAAAAAATTAAGAAATTCTACTGTATATAAAAATATGGCTGATAAGCATGAGGCCCTGAAATGTAAATAAAAGATTATATGGTTTGTTGATGTTTTTATTGGACCTTGCAGCTCTTATTGCAATTATTAGTGTACAGGAGGTGAAAGCAAATCTCATTTGTCTATATGCACTGGTAAAGTGCATTTCTTGCCTCAAGTGAGAGCAGCCAGTTTTTGCCTGCAGCGATGACAATTGTGAGTATTCAAATTGGCTGTTATGTAACAGTGCGTAATCAGACGTGCTGCTGCTCCAGCAGGTACGGAACACACACACACACACACACACATTCATGCACAAACATGCCTGTACATTCACCTCCAATTTCAACTGCACTTATGTTTGTCTCCACATGTTGATCTTTAAAGCGATCTTTAAAGCAAAGTGATCTTTAAAGTAAATGAATCCTGTGACCTCTAATCTAGAATGAGTTGTGTCATGAATTCCAACAGAAAAAGGACACATTTTAATGTAATTTACAGTGAACATGCATCTACTATACGGCTATAAGTCCAAATATTTACACCTGCTTCCATGAGAACTTGTGTGAGAACTTGTTTCCAAATAAACCTTTCCAAATAATTCACATAAGTAAACTAGTTTAATTCAAACCTGTTACCAAGAGAAGGAGGAAGAGGTGGTGGTGTATTACGTAGTGAACAAGAAACAGAGAGAATATATATATAAATAAATATGATCTCAAATCAAAACAAAAAACAAGGTTCCTCGTGGCCTAGCATATGATGCCTGGTCATCAGTCTCCTGCAGGAAGATTGCATCAGCACCAGGCCAACATGACCACGTTGAGGGCGTGATGGTGTGTGTTCTGCTGCCTTCAAGTGCTGTCGGACATTTTACAGCTAAGACTCGCGATCTGTATGTATCACTGGGATTGACACCAACGTATAACCTTCAGTAATAGTAAGTGAGTGAACTCACTGTTCTAATATCTGTATATATTTTCGGCTAAAGGTGTATTTTTGTTTAAATTCGGATGAGAATCACTGTTTATTAAGAGAATTTTTTTTTAACAGAAAAAAAAAGAAACTGTCCCCATTATCACTTTGTCATATATTCCATTATACATTCATTTGGAGGAAGCTTGTGAATGTATATCGTGGGAAGCAGGGACTTAATCTGTTTTAATTAAATATTTATTCTGTGGATTAAACCGGATGACATATTTAAAAAAATAAATAAATCCCATTACTTGTCATAAATTCCGTCTCTTTCATTTGGGCCTCATTAAAGCGGAAGCACGCGAACGCAGCATGAGTGGTAAGGACTGAGAGCGAGCCAACACGCCTACGCTTCAGCCAATCAGAGCCCGGGAAGGGCTGTGACCGCACAGGAGAAGGCGGGGCCTGTGATTGTTAAAGACGGGATGTAGAGGGAGGGGGGGCGGTCCGGTGTCTCCATCGGGGAAAAAACAGCCGTGAGACTCGTTTTTCACACGGGACATCCTCCGAACTTTGACCGCATCACTTCTCATCATGCTCTACACACCCGAGGTCGTGTCCGGGTGAGTTTAACGTACACCTTTTTTCAACATTATGTCAATTCTGACATTGGAGATATACATTTAAAAAAGCACACGTTTTGCCGTGATGGAGCTGATGGTTTGGTTTCCATCGCTGATTTTACAGAGGAAGTTGCGCGTGAATGTTGTGACACATTTAAAATATTGAATTTAAGGACGCTGTGATTGTAGTACAACACAGTTAAACCCCACATTCCGAGGCGCGCGCCCTGTGGATCGTGCGTGTCGGAGAAGAGGCGGCTCTTGTTTTACAAACAAACAAACAAACAAAACGCGCTCTTCTGTTTGACCGTTTAATTGTCTATAACGCAGTAAAAGCGCGGAATATCAGGCCCGCTTTGCCGGAGTGGGATGGAAAAACCCCGCTTTGGCAGCATGTGCGTCCCGCTGTCTCGTCACGTCCACACACCAGTCCCCACCCACCATCGCGTGAAGAAGATAAATGACGAGTGACGAGTGAGTGCGAGCCGCTTCCACCATCAGAGTCGTGGTAATGAATGAATGAATAAATGAATGAATGAATGGTCTGTGGAGCCTGTTATTCAGTAACAGAGTAACAAGTGAGCAAACATGAGAATCAGGGCGTTTCTTCTTCCAGTTAAAGAAAAATTTACAAATAAGGAAAATTAAAAGCAGCAGGTCAGATGGGATTTTTTTTTTTAAAAGAAATAGTTCAGAGTTCATGTTTTTGAGTTGATGTGGGGCAGAAAAAGTGAGAGTCAGTTTAAGTCGGTGTAAGCCTTTAAGAATTTCAATTCCCGCCACCTCAGAGTAGAAGGTGCTTTGACTATTATTGATACAAATGTAACAGTGTGAATTATTTGTGTTATCATATCATGAAGGCGACCTTATATTAATTTGAACTTTCGTGATCAAATTGAAGCAAAGTGACGTGTGGTGATGCTGAAGTGGAATTAAACAAGTAAAACTGGTTACTGACTTTAGTTTTTAACACTTAAAACTTCCTAAAGTAAAGTAAACTTAAAACTTTGGATGCAAATGTGCACTAAATGAGCAAATAAAACTAAAAAAAAAAATGAATTTCAACACACACTATTTAGATATCTAAGTATATCAGAAGATATGTAGATTTCTTAAATATGTTAAAATATTGTTGTTGTTGTTTTTTGTTTCACACTACCAACCACTAGGTTTGTTTGCCTTGGGCCGACTCTGAATGCAGCTCATTTACTGTATGTCAGTCAAAAAGAAGTTGATATAACACAATATTATCTATCTTGGAGTTGCATTTAATGGGTATTTTATTAACAGTGATTATTATTAATAAGATAAATCCTTTGTTCAAGAAATGTCATCAAAAGAATTTGAAAAAGTTAGTGTTTGGTGTTATTCTTCCAAATATTACCTCAAATTCAACCAATAATCCTTAAATGTTTATGTTTTTGGGGTAAATGCGAATTTCATTTTATGTGCTGCATCCATATCGGAACAACTTGATAGCACGGAAGAATGTCCGGAGGTGAAGGAATGATGTAGAGGAGGATTCATAAGGACCTTTATGTATATTTGATTTAACTAATTCAATATTTTTTTTATTGAAAATACAATGCTGCCAGGCCTTGCTATAGTCTTGTACCCTGTTTCCACTGGTCAAAAAACAGTTTAATGCAAAGTTTAAATGGGTTTTTCACTAGTCTATTACTAGTGTAATACTAATGTATTTAATCATTAAGCATTGACTCCAAAGTCAAATGCAGTGTCAGGAGAAATGGTTGAACAGACTCATTTACTCTTCAACACAGTGCTCAGTATCATTCAGATTAGGCGAGCCTTTTCTTAAGTGACTAAAGAGAGAGCCGCCTTCTTCAAAAAGAAAAATAAACACATTAACTGTCACTTTAAAGTTAACTGTATTGAGGTGCCAGGGTTGGACTAAGGGTTAGACAGCATTAAAGGGTTCATTCGATGGGAGAGTCCTTACAAGTACAGAAATGTAACAAGGTGCTTGTGTTTGTTTGTGCTGGAGAATTACCACAGAGGAAGCACATCATGGTCCCATGTCTCATCCACTTTTATTTGACTGCATTGCACAATAAAGCCTTTCAAACACACACACACACAACAGAAAGCCACATGTGTTTGTTAGTGTGTGCTGTGTGGAAATACAGTATTACTCAGTGCCAGGAAAGGAATTCATTTCAGTTGAGTATTATATGAACAGGAAATTCCCACTCACGTCAGTCGTTTTGGTAAACCAGATATTACTGGTCATTTGCTGCTTGTTACCTTTGGATGCAAAGAGGGGGAGATGAGGAAGTTGTGTTTAAAAACTGTCAATCTGGCTTAAAAAAAGTTATAAATGAAATTCAAATGACTCTTAAACACCTACCTACCTTCAACACATCAACATAATCTGGATTAAGGAGGTGACCTTTTTTATGTAAAACTGGAAAAAATTAGGCTGACTAATTTGAAAACACCTGGAATCTCTTTTTTTGTCAAACATGTCAAATCACTTAATATAGCATCGCTATACATATGTATTTATGTATGTAGTAAGTAAGTAAGTAGTTCTACTTGTTTTATTGTTTTAACCAACATGGGTTTTTGTTTTTATATATTTAATCATTGGTTCAATTATCTATTTATTTAAATCTACATTCTTTTTATATTTATTTTTTCTGTTACTTGGTGTTGGGTTGTTCAGATTTGTTTGTTATGCTGCTGTGCTGTCTGTTGAATTTAAGCTACCAGCTGGAAAAAATGCTGTATGACAGAACTGTTGCAAAATGTGAAACAAATAACAATAATTTTCTTCAATATCAAGATTTACTAAATGTTTTTCCTGCTAAATAATGAACAGCTTTCTTCATCTGTCACTCAGGAGCAAAATTTCACACTTATTTATCACTATAATTGTCGATATCAGCTGATCCAGAACTTTGTTTTAATAGTGATCATGTTTTAGCCATATCGCCCAGCTCAAATTTAAAAACAAATATAGTTGAAGAATGAAGTCACAGCAGTGATCTGACGCTGACTCAGCATTCCTAACCAATTTTTTACATTACATTAAAATTCTTTGTGTTTCTGACTCTTACAGTGACAGCTATGACGAGTGTCGCGCTACAGCCGATTGGCTGCTCGCCAACACGCAAGTGCGGCCGACTGTGGGAATTGTGTGCGGCTCTGGTCTGGGGGGGCTGGCTGACATGCTCAAGGACCCGGAGGTCTTCAAGTACAGTCAAATCCCCAACTTCCCCCAAAGCACGGGTATGTGCAGCCCCGAGCTGTGTGGGAGAAAACAGCTGTTAATCTGTGTGTGTGCATGCTGCACTGAGTGTCTAACAGTGAGAGTGTGCGTGTGTGTGTTACAGTGCATGGTCATGCTGGCCAGCTGGTGTTTGGAACACTGAAAGGGAAGCCGTGTGTTTGCATGCAGGGCAGGTTCCACCTGTACGAGGGCTATCCCATCCAGAAGGTGAGCAGAGCTTGAAAGCTGCACCAGTCAGTGAGCTCAAAGCCTAGAGCCACTTATACTTGTGTTGCATTTATTTGATTGACCGCTGGACACATAACCCTTGAAGCTACTCTGTTTTTGTGTAAAAAGTACTACATTCTGCTTCAGATACACCTGTCGAAAACACTGGCTCCGTTTTTATTAAAAAAGCTTTTCAGTCTGCTTTTCAGTCTGGACAAGCAAAAATGGAGACCAGCTGAAACAAGGACACAGTTGCGTTCATTTCCTTCGACCATCAGCTTTGCACGAAAAGCTCAGTTCATTGTACCTTTCAGATTCACCTCGTCATCAGTCTCAAAACAGAAATCCCTGTTCTTACATTTCACCATTCTGGTTTTACATTGATAATAATGGCTGAAACAACTGCAAACAACTGCAGAGTAGAGAATCAACTCGCCTGCTTGCACCTGCACGTGCATGCCCAGTGCACCTGAATGGACACATGATATACAACTAAGGACAGTGACAGTGTTTGAATGAGGAACGAGGAAAGTAACAGATGTTAAATTGTTGTTTTCTTCTTTCTCCACTTACACCACCCACATCACGCTGGCAGTGAGGGTTATGCCACAGACTGCAACTGGTCCCTTCTCAAGAGTACAACTTATAGACACTTACTTCAGTACAAACAAGGCTTTTGTGTAGAAACACAGTTTTATCTGTCCATCAAAAGATTAAACTGTGGGTCAACGGTCAACACAGAGTCTCCGGTTAAACCTAAACACAAACCTGCATGTGTTTAGGCTGTTGTAGGAAGCCAGAGTACACACACACACCACATACATGAAGAACATGTAAAACTCCACACTGAAAGGTCCCAGTCAAAGTGAGATTCAAATGTGAAACCTTCCTGCCCCGTACAATAATATGAATAGTACACATGTGTTATCTATTCAGTCCGGATGCTGTTTGCAGCCTGAGGCAGTAAAGATGGTCCAAAATGTCCTCATGCATGTGCCGTCATTTTTTGCGCACAATCACTCGACGTGATTAAACATACAGACGCGTTCCCTTCTTATTTAGTTTGTGTTAATCAACATTTGTGCACCTGGAATTTATATGTTCCTCATATTTCTCCTTCTCGGTGCTCCACAGATCACACTGCCCATGCGCGTCTTCAAGCTGATGGGTGTGGAGACGATGATCCTGACCAATGCGGCTGGAGGCCTTAACCAGGACTACAAAGTGGGAGACGTCATGATCATCAAGGACCACATCAACATGCCGGGATTTGCTGGATCCAACCCCCTGGTTGGACCCAACGATGACAGGTGGGTGGAGGAGCGAGTGGAACAGATGCATTATTATTATTATTATTAATTATTACTCTAAGCTGTAGGAGTTTCCTGCTGATGTGTTTGTTGGAGTGCAGTGAAAAATCTCAAACATGCAAAAAAGCTGTCATCACCCAGCACCAAAACTCTTCCACTCACGTATAGTGTTGTGACACTGTGTGTTGCAATAACGCTGCCTGAGTCATCGCGGGGTTTTTCCCAGTCTTGCGTTGTCTTCCTGTGTGGAGTTTCACCGTTGTCTCACTTTGAATAGTCACCGTCATCCTCCCTTCAGGTTTGGCGTTCGCTTCCCCTGCATGTCCGACGCATATGACCGCGAGCTGCGGCAGATGGCACACGAAGTGGCGGCAGAGCTGGACTTTGGCGACTTTGTGCGGGAGGGCGTGTACGTCGTCCTCGGAGGCCCTTCCTTCGAAACCATTGCTGAGTGTCGCATGCTGCACATGCTGGGCGCTGATGCTGTTGGTAAGTTTTTAAAAGCTTAGTAATTGTGAGAGGGGATATTGATGTAATTCTTACGTAACATCACCCTTGTACTTCACCTTATAACTAAAACTTAGCATTAACAGTGTTGCATAAGAATGGGTATAAAAATTTTTTTTTTTTTTTTTTTGAAATTTAAAGACTGTTAACCAATTGCAAAAATTAAAATGTCATCTTATAAATTTACCATTAATACATCAAGGTATTTATTCCCAATATTAAATAAAAAGTTAAAAAAAAAAATGCTTATCCTAAACTTGTACCACCCAGATTATTTACAACCCCAATATCCACCACATCTTACAAAAGACACAAAAAGAGTGGAAAAAAAAAAAAACATTTTCACAACCCACCAGTGTCTTTTGGAAAAATGCACAGATACTGTATGTTTTTAGAAATGCATAGAAATAATCCGATAAAACTATATTACACAGTAAACTACTTATACCACTGACACAAAAAGAGCAAAGGAGATAATTATGCAGTATGGATAAATTAAAATAATCAATGTAATATTATTTTTATTTTGTAAAGCATTCAATTTGATTAAAAATCCAGTTGAGAAATGTTTTAAAGATAGAATAACCAGCTGGGAAACGCATATTATTATAATGTGACTTTTACTCTGCCATGGAGTCGTTTTCCATGTTGATTTTACTGACTGACTGAAATATCCATGAATAAATCACATGACCAAAGTCAGTTTCGGTTTTTATATAAATACACACATTACTGAGTCCTGCTGAATAACTTGCAGGTTCACGTTCGACTGGACTCTTTTCGACTCACCTTCTCTTGGTCTCTGCAGGGATGAGCACGGTTCACGAGGTGATCGTGGCCCGTCACGCTGGCATGCGCTGCGTCGCCCTGTCACTGATCAGTAACCGAGCAGTGATGGACTACGACAGCCAGGAGAGGGCCAACCACGAGGAAGTGCTGGAGACGGGCAGACTGAGGGCCAAGCAGCTGGAAAAGCTGGTGTCCACCATGGTGGCTCAGCTGGAGCACAACAACAACTGAATGCGCGACTGGCTTCGCTTGAAGCTGGTCCCAGGTCAGCTGACCTGTGTCATCCCAGCAATTCAGCAAGAAGATTTGTTTGAAAAATGTCTGTTTTGAAAGCCAAAAAAGTTACTGTAGACTTTTAAACCGCTAGTTTCTTAGCAAAACGTATATTTAATGTTGTAGTGATGAAGACCACACTAACCAAGGCATGACCTGGACTTCTAGGAACCAAGAGGGAGACCAGTGCACAATATTTATATATTTAATATTGGTCGGGCTGTATTTTACAGCTCAGCAGCCAACTTTTATTTATTGAAAATCAAAAATAGTGCACTGTCATATCAACATACTAGATCACCCTTCCAATCATCTGTTTTTGCATCGCGTTACATAAAACAAAAATATTCCACTTCAGCTGATCAGTTCATAACATTTGAAAGCACGGCAACACTTAATGCAGTACTTACATTTAAACATTCCAAATCCCACTAACAAATCTTAAAAAAAGTAGAACTGGTCCATTCCTCAGCATCATTTATGTTTTTAAGATGAACAGATGGATGATTCAAGTAAGCGCTTAAAGTGTCTTATGACAAAAGTCCTGCGGTGACATTTTGTACCGTGTTATTGTGTTTCAGTGAAACGGCACCGACTAATATCTAACTTGACTCCCTGATGTTTTAAGCACCACAAAGGATGCAGTGGTGTAATTTTTAATATAGATTGAAAGATTGTGGTTCATATGGAGCAAAAAAAAGGTGTAAAATATTATTGAATATTTAACTAAATGTATTTAAGTAACATTTTATTTGTGTTTGTTATATTATATCAAGTGTTTGATGGACATAGTTGGAAAAAGGGATGATTATGCTGTGTGGGATATTTACAAAGGTGTACAGTAGATTTGATTAAAATCTGTTTATCAATGTGATGACCAACAGAAAGGGATTTTTAGGGGGTTGCTTGTGCTTTTGGAGGTACTCAACTAAAAACTACAAACTGTGGATCTACTACAATAAAAAGACTCAATTTAAAAAAAAAAAAAAACAGTACTGTGTCTGTGTTCCTCACTTTAAAGGGAAAGATCATGTGGTCTCTTTTATCGTGGGATAAATCAGACCTTTCACTAACAACTGGTCTCAAGTGAGTCTCAACCAAAAAAAACACCATATGATTGTATTATGGACAAAAGCCATTTTCAGATTTCAAGCTGTTGTCAGTGAAATAATTTAGTTAAGTATAAAGGGTGATACAATGAACCAAAACATTAGTGTCAGGTTCAAGTCTCCACCAGGTCAAAGGGCTGGGGTAGTCTACTCCTGAGCAAGGCACCTGACCCCATTTGCTCTCCGAACACTGGCCTCTAGCAGAGACAAATCAACTATTATGCATCATGATTACATTCTTTATTCTCTGATTGTAAATGACACACAGTCTTGCGCAAAAATACATTTTATTAGAATAGTGCGTTATCTAATCATTCTTCAAAATAAAAAAAAACTCTTATAATGAGGAAATTAAGTTAATGTGAAAATGTCATTATAAGCATAATTATTGAAAATAAATTATTACTTATTACTATTATTATGAAATAATTGTAGTTGAAATAGTTGAAACATACTAATCTAATCTGTCATTATTCCTCTCAAAAGTATTTAGTAATTACAGCTTTTATTTTTTTTTCCTTGCAATAACATATCTTGTATTAATTTACTTTTAATTTGTGTGTATGAAGGTCAGTTTATTTCTTTAAAAATACATCTCGTCTGTGCGTTCAAACAAAATCCTGTTGTGAGCAGTAATCGCTGAATTGAATTTACACTGTGTCTGTGTACACTGTATCATTTTAAATTATTGCTGGTTATTCTTCCTTCTGCCAACAGAGTGGCAGTTTCACCTTTCTCCTGTTTATGTGTGTACAGATGGGTCAGAGTTTGTGTGAGGATCCCGCACGTTTCACATGTAGAAAGTGGCGTATGCCTTCTTTTGTGCGTACACAAGCTTTATAAATGAGTCTTTTAATGTGTGCACTGAGCTGTTATGGATGTTCCACCGGTGTGTGGTGGTCAGTGCTGGGGTGGAGGCATGAGGAGCTGTGGCACCAACAAGCTCAGTAAGCTGGTGAGGAAGACCAGCTCTGCGGTGGGGATGGTGCTGGACTGAATTAAGTCAGTGGCAGAGAGGAGGATGAGGAGCTGAAGCGGCCACAGGAGCTGAGGCGGTTCAGGAGCTGAGGCAGTTCAGGAGCTGAGGCAGTTCAGGAGCTGAGGCGGTTCAGGAGCTGAGGCAGCTCAGGAGGTGAGGTGGTTCAGGAGGTGAGGTGGTTCAGGAGCTGAGGAGGCCACAGGAGCTGAGGCGGTTCAGGAGCTGAGACAGTTCAGGAGCTGAGACGGTTCAGGAGCTGAGGCGGTTCAGGAGCTGAGACGGTTCAGGAGCTGAGGCGGTTCAGGGTTCAGGAGCTGAGGCGGTTCAGGAGCTGAGACGGTTCAGGAGCTGAGGCGGTTCAGGAGCTGAGGCGGTTCAGGAGCTGAGACGGTTCAGGACCTGAGGCGGCCACAGGAGCTGAGGTGGTTCAGGAGGAGGGGATGGTGCTGGACTGAATTAAGTCAGTGGCAGAGAGGAGGATGAGGAGCTGAAGCAGCCACAGGAGCTGAGGCGGTTCAGGAGCTGAGGCAGTTCAGGAGCTGAGGCGGTTCAGGAGCTGAGGCAGCTCAGGAGGTGAGGTGGTTCAGGAGGTGAGGTGGTTCAGGAGCTGAGGAGGCCACAGGAGCTGAGGAGGCCACAGGAGCTGAGGCAGTTCAGGAGCTGAGGCAGTTCAGGAGCTGAGGCAGTTCAGGAGCTGAGGCGGTTCAGGAGCTGAGGCAGCTCAGGAGGTGAGGCGGTTCAGGAGGTGAGGTGGTTCAGGAGCTGAGGAGGCCACAGGAGCTGAGGAGGCCACAGGAGGTGAGGCGGTTCAGGAGGTGAGGTGGTTCAGGAGCTGAGGAGGCCACAGGAGCTGAGGCGGTTCAGAAGCTGAGACAGTTCAGGAGCTGAGACGGTTCAGGAGCTGAGGCGGTTCAGGAGCTGAGGCAGCCACAGGAGCTGAGGCGGTTCAGGAGCTGAGGCAGTTCAGGAGCTGAGGCGGTTCAGGAGCTGAGGCGGTTCAGGAGCTGAGGCGGTTCAGGAGCTGAGGCGGTTCAGGAGCTGAGGCAGTTCAGGAGCTGAGGCGGTTCAGGAGGTGAGGTGGTTCAGGAGCTGAGGCGGTTCAGGAGGTGAGGTGGTTCAGGAGCTGAGGCAGCTCAGGAGGTGAGGTGGTTCGGGAGGTGAGGCAGCTCAGGAGGTGAGGCGGCTCAGGAGCTGAGGAGCTGAGGCGGCCACAGGAGCTGAGGCGGCCTCAGGAGCTGAGGCGGTTCAGGAGCTGAGGCGGTTCAGGATCTCAGGACCACAAAGTTTCATTCAAATCTGTCCTTTATCAGTTTTCCAGTTCACATACAGACAAACGTGGCCAAAAACAAGACTTCCTCAACTATGGCAATAAAAACTTAAAACCTAAGGCCTAAGACTGTGTTTGAATGATCCCATGGTTTCAGATGGTTTTAGTGAGACACTGCAGGCTGTAAAATGCAACATGAGCCGGAGTAATACATTTACAAGTGCATACATTTGCTTTGTCTTCAGTGTGTTGTGTGTCAACAAACTCATTGCACTAGTGCCTCAAATGAGTGAGAGCTGCAGGATAAAAAGGTCCGGCAGCCTTGAGAATTTAAAATGGCTGTTGTGTAACACATTCAGGTTGTAACGTAGAGAGAAAGGAGTGGAATCTTAACAGCAGCTGCAAGTGACAGGTGTTTTGTAGCTACTGGGAGGGAGCAATAATAAATACTATTAATTGATTAAAACTGTAGAATAGACTCAGAAATGCTGAGTACCATGAGACTACTGTTTCAAAGTCAGTAAATATTAATTGGAGTAAAAGTTACCTGCAAAAGAACAACAGCGACGGCCAGGACTTTTGCCAAAAGACAACATCACTGTCAGCAGCTTCAAGAGTTTTCATTTCTGATTGTCTTCTTCAGTCCACCAAAATGTGAACCTAAGAAATACAGTTGGTTTTGTTTGAATTCACACCGGCTACTGATGGTGAATCTGACCTCTGCATTTAACACATTCTTTTTCTGCACACCAGTGGTGAACACACACAAGCATTAGTGGTGGGGTAACTTGTTACAAGCCCAATGCCCTTCCTCTTTGCCATGGTGTGATAAAGTGTCAGAAGGTGTGATAAAGTGTCAGAAGTGACACCCAGTGTTGTCCATGCGGCTTCAAGTTTGACGTGTTGTGTGTCTTCACAATAGCTTGGTTGTAATGAATGGTTGCTTGATTTACTGTTGCTTCTCTGTCATTCTCCACTGGCCTGGGGCATTACTGAGGCATTTTCTCCCAGAGAACTGCTGCTCGCTGGATATTCTCTCTTTTCAAGACTGCATTCCATGAACTCTAGAGCTACGTAGTTGTGTCAGCGGTTTCTGAAAGACTTAGACCATCAACTGCCACGTTCAGTCACTAAAATCACCTTTCTTCCTCATTCACTCTCGGCTTGCACTTCAGCAGGTCGTCTTGATCGCGTTTGCTCGATATACATTAAGTTGCTGTCATGTGGTTGGCTGAACAACCTGTTGAACCGGTGTACTACATAAATGGCCTGGAGTGTATTCACAGTGCTATTTTGCATCACATATCATTAACACCCATTCACACACTGCCATCACAGCTGTGTCGCTGTGTCAGGACAACATTGGCATTGTGGGCAATACAGTTTTGTCAATTGCACTGTGATTCCCAAGCCTTCTGCACATTTGATGTCAACTTCCCAGAGAAGGAATGTAAATACAGGTAACACATGCTGGAGTTTCTCTGGTAAACAGAACATCATCATTTTCTTCTCTCAGTTTGTCCTTGGCTCTATCAGCAGTTTATCCTTTTTCTGCTCTATCCACTTTTCACTCCCTTCCCTCTCCAGGCTTCACTCACTCTGTTCCTACTTCCTTACACTAAATATATCGACCCTTCCTCCTCCACCTATTCCTATAAAAACAGAGAATAAAAAATATTCCATGACGCCAGGGATCACTGTTTCTGGCCATAGAAGGTTGTGAGAATTTTATGAGCTGTCTGTTACTCTGCAGCTCATGACTTGTTCCAGGTTTCTGCACAAACGCACTGCAGCAGAAGGAAGCTCAGTGAGGCAGAGGCCTGATGGGTTCCTCTTCTGGTTATGCAAGTTAGATTTATGGAAAGACACACACGAAGATCCTATATACTGTAAATCTGCTTTTAGGATTATCGCGTTTGCAACAAACTATGCAAAAAATCAATATTAGACAGAGGGCTTGTTTGCATTTGCTTCAGCAATCCTCCGACAAGTCTCTGTTGACACGGTTGTCAACAACACAAGTAAAAAAAATGTTTTCATTTATATAAGATTAAATTTATGTACTGGACTATGTTCTCGGCACAGGATATGCTGGGCACTACGCAGTCACATCATCACATTGTATCCTATAATTAAATAAAATATTATTTTAAAAAAATAATTGATTGACACTTTTTTTTATTAGATTCTATGGCTTTGTAGAAACATAAACAAGGCTTGAAGTGTACTGACCAGTCAACGGCTTAAAAGGGATGGTTCAGGTTTTATGTGTCACTTTGTAAACCGATCACTCCTCACACCAAAGTCCATAGAGAAAATGAGTGATTTTACACCACAGTACACAGGAGTTGTTGATCCACTGCTGCCTCCATCAGTAAGTTCAAATGTGTAGTTTTGTGACCTTGCCGTTTGAAATGCTTCGTTCTGATTTAGCCAAGTTCCACAATCTGACCAAAAGAGGCAACAGAAGATCAGCAGCTGCTGAGTCCCACTGGACTAAAATGGATGATTTCCTCTAAGGACTTCAGTGCTGGAGATTTAGCAGTTTATGAACATCATTTCCCAGACAAAAACAGTACTGCAGACCTAGGCAGGAGCTAAAATCAGTTTTACCTTTTGTCCCCACTGGCAGCCACGTTGACCAAACATGTACAAAGTGTTCAAATCATAAGATTTATGAGAAGGACAGACCACTGCTATAAGACACACTTTTCCAGAGCGGCAGTGTTTATACTGTTCTTTTCTACCTGTTCAACAAATCATCAGGGCAAAAAAACTCTCCTGAAAGCACAGTGGAGAGAGCAACATAGTGAGGGCGCTCAACGACCTTTGTGTTCACATTAAAACCAAACCTAACTGAGAAAGGTGACATTTTAAAACCAGGTCTGAAAAAAGAGGACAGGATTTTCTCATCCTAAAGATTTTAGTCAGAAATGCTGCAATTTTACAGGGTTTCTGTGGCCAGGAAAACAAGAAGAAAAGAAATCAAAACATGATCAAAACACAAAAACATAAGGAATGAAACTGTGTTTGAAGCGGCTCTTTTTTTCCAGTGAAGTGTTTCACACTAAAGTAAATGGGAACTTTAAAGGTTCTCTTCCTGTTCATGTGGCCACAGAGATGTGTCACCATTTCCTCTTTGCACGTCATGAGTCAAAAGATGAGTCACACCACCCTCTGGTGGAGCAGTTTCACTGTGACAAAGCTGCTGGAGTTTAAATGAGGCCACAGAGAAGTGGCTAATTAATAAAAATAATGAGTGAAATCAAATTTTATAATTGAGTGGTCACCACTGATCAGGCACAAAATTAGCGAACATTCACTGCACCCACGCTTCCAAATGTGACTGTTACTTTTCCTATGTTTTTGTTCTTAATTAATTTTGCATCTGGGGATTAGCAATATTACTAAAAAAAATTATCTGTGCACATCTTACTTCATCCCAGGTAAATAATAATAATAATAATAATAATAATAATAATAATAATAATAATAATAATAATAATAATAATAATAAATTCATGTATGGGTTTTAAAAATTTTTTTAATATAAATCATTACAAAGAGCAAAGGATTTGGGGGATAATTTAAATAGAAAATCTTACTTTGACAGGCATCTTTTTAAAACAATATTGACATGGAATCAAAAACCTGAGAGGTACTGAAAAATAATCTGAATGTAAAGAGGAACTATAATAAAAAATAATAAGCATCTTGTGCTTCTGCTTTCAAACGTGGATGTGTAACAATGCTTGTTTCCACATTTTACACCATATTATTCTTGGGATTACTAGCATTGGACGCATGACCTTAAACAACACTAGGGGTGGGAATTTGTAGGTCGGATTACAGTACAGACGGCGGTGATTTGATCGTGATTATTAACTTTCACTAGCATATGTGGTATTTATTTCTGAGGAGACAAGGAAACAACACTATGCACATGAATTGAGGCAGAATTAACTTGTGGTCTTTGTTTCTACTTGAGCTTTATGCATCTATAACACTGACAACAACAAAATGAATTCCTTACAAAATAAAAGCCAAGAAAACCATACTGCAAGGAAAACTGTTCATTACTTTAAACATTATTTATACCGCTCTGCTCATTCTGTGTTCTTTTGAAAGTGAAGGCAGGGCCAAACTCACAGTTTCTAACATTCATAGTTGCCTTTTTTTTGACCAAAACAAGACTGGATTGAAAAGCGTTGTGCTACACAGTGTGTAAGGTCCATGCAGACCACTGTGGAATGGGTGGATGATGAAATTCATGCCACGCAGCAGGCCTGTGCGCGCGCACACACACACACACACAGAAACTGATAAATGTGTATTTAGGTCCAAGACTTTTCCAAGACATCAGTGTGAGTAAAGGATGGAGAAAAAAGATAGACTGCCGAGACGCTTTTTTAGGAAATGTCCAATTATTGATTTTTCAGCACTGATTCGTTAAATTTTAAGGGAAAATAACAATGCATCTAAAATTCGGGGTCTTTGTCCCAATCCCTAAAACATGCAGATGTGTGTGATCTTGATTTAAAGGGTCATTTAAGTTGAACATTTCTATCATTATAAACAAGTTTTTAAGAAAAAGATGGAATATTACAATCCATCCAGATGGATTTTGCATAGTAAAATATGCATTAAAACAGAAAGTCTGTGAGCGTCACATGGTCACGAATCAAAGAAAGTCGCTGTTCATTGGTTTTTTTTTTTGGAGTTTTCATTTCAAGGGTCACTTGTGTCCTTTCACCTGAGCGACGTGACCTCTCACACGTCCACCTCAGCTGTAGGTGTGAATTATTCTGTGCCGTTTTAAATGGTGCATCAGGATGAAGGTTTTGCCGCACTGCGCGCAGCTGTAAGGACGTTCACCGCTGTGCGTGCGCTGGTGAACCCTCAGGCTGCTCTGCTGCGTAAACCTCTTCCCGCACTGACCACATCCGTACGGCTTCTCGCCCGTGTGTGTCCTGTGGTGTATGCTGAGGTGGGAGGAACACTGGAAGCTCTTCCCGCATACTGTGCACCAGAACGCTCGCTTCCTCTTGTGGCTCTGCTGGTGCAGTTTGAACTGATGAAGGCGGCCGAATGTCTTTCCGCACTGCAGGCAAACGTAGCCTCGTGCGGTGCTGGAAAAGGGTTTGTGAGGGGTGTGAGTGTGGAAACCGCCTGGTGTGAAAGTACTGTGCGAGTGAGTTACGACTGGTCTGTCTGCAGCCGCATTGTCCCTCTCCGCGTGCTCATCTGGCTGCCTCAGGTGTACAACTTGCGACATGTTTCTCTGTGGGTACATTTGCTCCTTCGGCCTGTCTTGCTGGGAAAGGTCACCCTGAGGTCTGCTCTGAAAACTGGACGACTGTGGAACATCCTTCTGAAACTCACTGTTGTAGATCCCGTTGCATGTCCTCTGAGAGGGTGACTGCTGGACACTAGTGGACTTGTCAGTACTAGAAGCCCCGTTATTGTCTGAATGCTCTGGGAAAGTGGTGGAATAATCCTCTACCATACTAGAAAAGTCAGGAAAACCAGTGTCAATGTCATTACCCTCGATAATGGATGACCACAGCTGATTCTCTCTTTCTTCCATGGAAAATTCTGCAGCAAGTTGAGTCTGCTTCCCCATGTTGTGCTGGCATCCATCTTGACTGAACCCAGACCGGTTCTCCTCTTTCTCAGTCTTGATGGTGAAATGAAGGCCACCAACATCTCCTGCATGTTGACTGGAGTTATACAAGTCACCAAACTCTGAGGTTTTTAGCCTCACGACCTCTGGATGAGCTAACTGACAGTCCTCTTCAAGTTGCTGGTTTTCTGGAGCATTAGCTGGATTAGGGTACTGAACAGAACCACCTACAGGTAGCAGAGGTCGGCAGTTGATTCAGAAAAAGCCATGTCATTATTACTAACCTAACAGCGTTTATTGTTAAAATGTCTTTGTGCATTAAACTTACCAATCGGTCCAGCAGCCTCACTGATCCATAGTGGTTCATCGGGACTCTCTTCTTTAATTGTAAAAGAAACTGCTGTATCTTCCATTTCTGGAAACTAGATTGAGAGGTTTGAATTCAATCTAACATTTCTGGTTCAAATTTCTGGCCAGTGCAGAGCAACACAAGCTGTAAACAACACAATCAAATCATCATCTTACAAAAAAATGTAAAACACATAGAATAAACACAGACACTCATGTTTATGCCCAACAGATGATCATCTTGCTTTCTGCTTTTTGATTTCAATGGCTCGACAAATTTTTAAAAAAAACTGCCGTTTTAGCTGCTAAATGTTACTCTGTGATCAATAAAACGATCCAGTGTTAATTCTAAGCATGTGCCAGACAAGCAACTTCACTGACAGGCCAAAATCGGATGACTGTACATACAGTAGAGTCCAGGAGGTTTAGAAACATGAGCCAGTTCAGGGCCACAAGAACCTGAGTCTTTCAGTCGTATGTGAATCCATAGAATCTAGAATATGAGCCGATGAAGCTGCCTTCAGGACAAAGACCACAAGACATTCTGGACTTTTTCTTGAAATAGTTTGAAAAACCTTCTGGATATTTGCAAGAACAAGTCACTCGGGACTTTTCTGGCACTTCTCCTGAAAGCATTATAGTCACAATCCTGGATAGGGATAATCTCCCGCTGGTGAGAACACATCAGACTAATATAATCTCCCACTGAGTGTCATATATGTAAACAGAAAACTGTCCAGAACCAAATTTCCAGACATTCTCTATCTAAATGCTAACAACAGCTAGTTTGTTAGTAGACTAAACTCTTTTCCAAACTGTGATTGCATGAGCAGCATCTTTATGGTGTTTGGGCCCTAAACCAAAACACTGGAGCCCTTGGACAATTTCATGTCCAGCCTTTATTCGGATCTGCACATGCATGTGTGCTAAAGGATAATGTAATTACCATATTTTAAACTTTTTGAATTATACAAACCTTAATATTTCCTGTGGAATGTGGACAATTGGTTCCTACATTTGTTCCTCTGTCCATGTAGTTTTCTGAATAAATAAAAACAAAATGTAATTTAATGTTATTTTACAGAAGGAAATGCCCCCAATTCGGATATAATTACATTTAATTTGCAAAACAGTGGTGGTATTTTATTAAAATGATGGGGGGTTTTGTTGTTTTACGACTTTACTGAAACATGAATTCGTTAATTGTGATCATAAATGGGGGTGATATAGATCTTCTTACCAAAGCCGCGCTGCAGCTGCGCATTTTTGTTCTCCATCGTCAACAGTTTCCTCTTCAGCATCTCGATCTCGCTTTGCTTTCTGTTTATTTCCAGATGCAGAAACGCACATTTGTCATCGACTAATTTGGATATTTCTGCCACTGCTGCCTTCACCAGAACCTCCATTATTGAGGATAACTGCGTTTGGAAGGGCATGCACGTCGCCATGTTTATGAATGATGACTAATATGTGTGGAAAATATGTAATAATGAGGTCCTTCCACGCTGAGGTTTTATTTTAAGTGCGAAAAGAACAGACGCACTAGAAAACAGAACATCTGTGTTTCCAGCTAAGGCTAACAGGAACCTTTCTTCCGTGTGGCGGAGTGATCTACCGTAAGTACGAATGTAGAGGCGCAATGAAAATAGCGAGAGGAGAAAAGCAGTAGTCCGAGGTGAGGGTTGTTTCAGGTTAAAAGCACAAAGTGACATACTTTCACTTTGTAAGACAAATGTACAGTCTTAAAAAGTCACGCCACTGCTTGAGACTTAGTTTTGTTTCAAGTTTAAGGTAAAGTTATTTTTTTTATAAATTTAATTTAATATCCCTTGTTTAGAGCAGGGGTCTCAAACTCGCGGCTCAAGGGCCACGTGCAGCCCTCCAATCAATTTCATAAGGACCACCACTCCATATGAAGGTATAATGTTAATATAACGTTAACTGTATAGTGTATGGTGGGTTCCTTTTAGTAATACATTAATTTAGCATCATTAACACAGTTACATATAGGACTGTATCAACACAAATGTTTTAATTTTGACATTTTGCTCCTGAACTGTTGGTTTTCCCAAAAAATGGGGACTTTTTTTCATTTGACTGGCTGCCTACTGGCCAGACGAGATGAGAAAATGACCATACTACTCATATATATGAATGTATAAGTGCTTGAAAATTTTACATTTTGAAAAAAGTTTGTGGACTTAAATAAAGCTAAAGCACAAAATTTTTGTGCTTTAGCAATGGTCTGGCTTTACAGAGGCCACCATCTTGTACCACCATGTTTCTACAGCAGCCCAAAGGGGTTGATAAAACAGACAGGGTGTGCATTTCATGTTTTGAAAAGGAAGCTTACTTCATTAGTGAACAACATCCTCCATACACACCTAAAAACTGAAGGGGTGAGCGGAAGCTTTGACTGTTGGGAATTGTGTCATTATTTGTCATGATTACTATTGTTTCCATATTTACAATGATCCGGATCTGGATAACCACCAGAGAGCTAAGCTTTTCCTACATCCTACACCCAACCTACAAGTACATCCAGGAATGTGTCAGAAAATCTATTAGCTTTCTGAGTTATTCTGATAACAGACACAAAAAATTTAAAAGGTTATTTGAATTAAAGCGGTTGTTGAATGGTTCCTTGCCCTTGTTGGGGTATGTTTGAGAGGCAATGCATTTTGTAGCTCTTCTGTCAACAGGAACCATCAATTCCAGAATCAAAAAGATTTCTAAAAGGACAAAATGCAAAAAAAGAGATGGTTAGAGAAGTGGCACAGTGGGAATGGAGGAGAAGATAGTACACTACAATCACAAAGCAATGTTTTCAAATTAATGACCAGTACATGACTCCACAATATAATAATTTTAGAATTTATTTAAAAATGCAGAAAGCCAAACAAAGAACATCTCTCTCACTGGATTAACAAAGTCTGTCCATCCCCCTAATCAAAGCAAAATGGAAAATCATGTATAATTTAAGTAAAAAAAAATAAAATGAGAGATGTTTTGAAAAAGAAATAACTCTGCGGTGGCACAATTAGGGAGTTCATTCCCATGTGAAAACGTAGGCACATCCGAGTGTTTTGTGTAACTCTATCAGCCGCTGACAGATCCACTCTAGAGGGATTAGCACTCGTATTAGTCTGTCAAACTCTTTCAATGACCTCTTCATGTCAGTCACCTGCTACAAACCTGAGCAGCAGCTTAAGAAACCTTAACAATTTACTCAACCTGATGAATGGCTTTTCACATACAGTTTTCCAATGATTAACACTGTCTGTCATTTTCTTTCCTATCTGATGGTAACCGTTTCTGACGGGCTATGCAAAAAACACACTTCGCAAAAATAAAACGCCCTCAGAGGAAACGACATCACTTAGAAGAGCTTTAAAGGGATAGCCCAGATTTTTGCAAGTGTTGTCGTGGCATCGATGCTCACTCTCACTGAACACATGGCTGCCAGTGGAGACACTGATTATAAACACTCACTTCCTGCACCAAAATCCATAGAGAAAATCATTTTTTATATGAAGTCACACAGTAAATTTAAATGTGTGATTCGGTAGCTTTGGTGTTTGAAATTACCAAATTACCAAAGTGACACAAACGTACAAAAAGAGGCAGCAGTAGATCAGCAGCTCGTGTTTCCCCAGAAGCTAAAAATGTGGATTTTCTCAATGGAACCTGGTGTGGGAGAGTGAGCAGTTCACAGAATACAGTTTCTAGTCTGTTTTCAGCACCAAGATCACAATATTTATAAGATGAACATTTTGTCAAGTGGTTCAGTCTGTTATTCTTTCAGTGTCTGCAGGCAGCCTACGTGACTCTGCGAGTTCACACTAAAAACCAAACTATCCCTTTAAATTCCTTGACTCTCATTCTCTAAATTCTCAACTATTGATCATTCTGTCTTAAAATTTGGCGGACACATTTAGCAAATACTGTGCTAAAGTTAAATTTACAAGCAGTTTTGAAGGCAACGGTAAATTTGAGGTACTTAGAAAACACAGTTGTACATGAACAGGTTTTATTTGGCTTAACTCAAAATACGGATCATACTGTCAATATCTATTTAAATTTCTGAATCCTACAGTTTTGTTACAATTTTAACAAACTGTAATTCTGTGTACCTTCACTGCACCACTCTCAAAATAATGAAATGTTGTGGAGTTTGTGATTTCTTTCCATAACAACACTAAAAACTGAAAAACCATTATATTAACCCATGTTTTGAAACAATTTTCTTCACAAAAATGATCATTTACGATCAACTTTCAATCAATAGACTCTAATTTTCAGCTTTAAACCTTCTCTTATTACTTTCAAATGTAACGGAAAAATAACTTCGGCAAAAGAAAAAGACACCATTGAGGCTCTGAGTGAAATAAATAAACAGTCTTCAGTAATAAAATAATGTACTTTTTTTTTTAAATAAAAAAAAAAAATTGGACTGGAAGCATTTGAATTTCCTCTATTGAGTCGTGAAAACTGCAGGAAACAAGAGACCGAGTATGTCTCTAAACCAGTGGTTCTAACTTTTTATACCAAGTACCACATGACAAAATACTGAGCTCTCAAACACCATCATCACCAACGTTAAAATACAGTGGAGCAAAGTCAGCTATGGACTTTTCACAGGAGGCAGATTTATTATTAAATTAATTTGCTCTCTCATAATCCTCCTCTTCTTCACATATACTTCAAACACTGGTATAGTGAAATTAGATTAAGATGAACTGAGAGATAAAGTGACTCTAATTATTATTATTTGTTCCATTTTCTACACACTGGTTAAAATTCCTCAGCTCCACTCTGATCACATACCCAGGTTAATACGGTGGAACAGTATTTCTGATTTTCCTCCAAGTACCACCCGAGGAAGCTCACGTGCTACAGTTTGAGAACCATGGCTCTAACCATTAAACTAAATAGGTGAATACAGTGACCAGTTCTAACAGAAAAGCTTCAAGAGCCACTTAAAACACTGGTAAGTTATTAAAACCACTCAGACACCCAGTGAGCACAAACACAGGACATTTAAGAGCTTTTGTGTTCATGCAACAATGCTTTTTGTTTTGTTTTTGGAACAGATGAGTATGAAAAAAGTTTAGTTTTTTTTTTTGATTACCTGTTTCCTGTACTAAATCTTTAGTTTATACATTATATTTGTTGAAAATATAAAGATTTATATACAAAATATATATAAGCGCGGACATAATCAATAAAAGTTAACAAATCCTGTGTACCATGTGTAAAGATTAAAATTAATGAGGGGGAAAAACCAAACACTGACCAAAAAATTATCAATAAAATTAAAAATAGACATCGCATCAGTCATAGAAAAGTCGACATCACATCAGTCGACCTCTACTAAAAAAAAAAACATCGACCCAAAGCGCAAACATAATTAGAAGAAAAAGAAGTTGAAAGTACATGGAAACAAACGTGTAGGTAAGAGGAAGCGCCTTGTACCGCGTGTATTTCTATTATTTATTGTTAAGGAAAATGCACCATGACAGTTAAAGTGTTTTTATAGTAAAGATTTCTTTGTGTTTCTACCAAAAAAGAGAGAAAAAAAAAAATATATATATATATATATATATATATCAGTATCTGTATCAGCTATTAGGCATATATTTATTTTATTAACTGATATGGTTTCATCATTACCGAGTGCTGAGCCCAGTCTTCAGCTTTAGCTTTGCTCACTGACATTTTGACACTGATGCCGCTGAAATAAACTGAAACTGTCAAAGCTTTGCCCACAACCTGAGCAAATGAAGCAATTATGCCTGGTGGCGTCACCACCACAGCTTTCGTCGTGGTTTCCCGGAGCGCCCATACTGTATTCAAACGCAGCACCCTCCCGGCTCCCGTCATGGCTGACTGCACTGTAATCGTTCACATCCACTTCCTGTGTGAGGTGCTGATCCTGGAACTCGGACGTGAGAGTCATATCTGCGTTTCTTTGCATTCCCATCACTGAATACTGGCCGCTGTGCATCATGTCCTTCTTCTCTTTGTCGTCTACAAATGGCAGATCCTTGACTGGTAATGTGCATGTGTATCCCTGCTGCTGCTGCTCACTGGCTGCTGCAGAACTGAGGTGATACTTGGCGTCGTGTGAACGCACTCGGACAGTTCGTACCATGGCGTCACCGCTCTCTCCATCTATCCCAGATGTCCACAGCTCTCTTTGGTCTGGTGCTGCTGTGCCGTTGCCATCAAGACATGTCTGATTTAGAGATGGAAAATCCTCCCCATTAGGCTCCACCTTCACCATGACCGTTTGTTCATCAGATACCTCCCTGCCTGGTACCTGTTCCTCAAAAGCTGCCAGATCAGACTTTGGCTCTGCCAGGCTCTCCAGCTGATGATTGTCAGGAAGTGTAAACATCAGGTGATGTGGCTCCAGCACATCTGCAGTTTCCCCTACAGAGAAAAACGGAAAAAAATAACAACTTTCCATCAGTAAAAAAAACAATGATGCTGATGTGCAATTTCTGGCCTTGTGCAGGGAATTCCTTATTTGTGGATACTGCAGGTCTTAAAAGTAATTTTTTACTGAAGCCTCAAATTGCTATAAAATATTTACGAAAACTTGTATTTAAAAAAAAAAGCTTTGTTTTGCATTGTTAATGTGATCAGATTACTATGAATAATTTATTCATTAATTAATTATAAAGCACATTTATTAGTCATAAGTCAGTTAGAACCCAATAATATTTATATTTACTTAGCTTTTTCAAAGCTTAATTTTAGCTAAAGATAACATTACATTACTTAATATAAGTGAATTAAGTTTAGAACACTTATTTTTATTAACATAAGCTGACGCAGTTAAACACTGTTTACACATAGATTCACACAATCAATAACTTCTGAATCAAATTTTAAACCAAGTCTTACCCATATAACAGGTCCGAATGATCCTGTCTTGGTTCCTGTAATGTAACTGCAACACTAGTTTTTCCTTTATAAACACTTATATAAATAAAGGTACTATATGAATAATAATGATTTTACCTTATAGAAATCTATTTCAAGCTATTAGAAAATATTTCTAAAATGTAGGAAACGTGAACATTTTAGTAAAAAAATAAATAAATAAATCAACCAACTGATCTGGTGATAACTCTTACCATTTCTGTGCGTCCTCATGTGACCCTTGAGGCTACTTTTCTGATTGAAGCACCTCCCACAGATATGGCAGCCGTACGGTTTCTCCCCTGTATGAATTCGTAAATGTCTTTCTAGGTGGCCGGCGCGCTCGAAGATCTTGCTGCAGTATGAGCAGATGAAGCTTTTCTTTGGTTTAAACATCTGAGAAGGCCTGCCTCTCCTCGGTTGGGGGTGATTCAGTGAGGCCTCCGTCATACCGTGTAAGCCTGCTTCACTTGGTATCAGACGCGTGTCCAAAGATCCATAGAGTGTTTGCGAGACCATGCTGTTACCGAGCTCTCCATATGGTTTTCCCGGAAACGAGAAGGTGCTACAAGAGGCTTCGACTGGTGGTGGGAGTAACTGAGCTATCCCATGGAAGGATGTCATGTTCTGGGCTGAGCTGCTGCGATATTCTATGCCGCTCATCTCCGTGTTGTTTTGTCCTTGTAATCGGGACATCCACTGTTGGCCGTCTCTCTCGAATACTGGAAAGTTCTCACTGAGCTTGTCTACTCCGTCCCTTGTCTGCTCGTTTACACCATGGAACGGTGCTTGTGTAATTTTCTCCTCCACAGGCTCAGACTTTACCTGCACGGGTGTTGGGAGAATGTCCTCCTCCTTGGGAAGGCTGTTCTCCGTATTCGCATGGCTTTCTTCCTCAGGATGATGGGTATCAGCACATAGATTCAACTCAGGAATCCTTTCCACCTCACCTTCATGGATCTCAATTGGTCTTGGCTCAATACCTGTATAAAAAAAAAGAGAAAAGTCATCACAAATTCTTACCAGCCACATTCAAGGCTAAAGATAATACATGTCAAGCCCCATATTGACATAGACAACCAGATTGGCTGCACGATATTAGAAAATTCATGCAATATCACGTGTGATAAATTAAGACATTCAAATAAAGTTTATTTTGTTCTGTGTTTGATATAAAGCAAATCATTATAAATAAACATAAACAGGGAGAAAAATATTTAAAAACATGAGTGATAACTTGGCAATTTGAAGATTTTCTTGTAATTCTTCATACCACAGCTGTAACAAAATAAAATGTCAATAAAAATCCCTTATCTATGTTAACTGTTTTGTGTCTAAGGGTCCAAGATCTTCACTTACTTCTTATGTGAATCTTTGTGTGCTCCTTGAGGCTGCACTTCTGATTGAAGCGCCTGCCACATATCTCACATCGATATGGCTTCTCACCGGTGTGGATCCTTTTGTGTCTCTCAAGGTGCCCGGCACGCTCAAAACATTTGCCACAGTAGGGACAGATGAAGCCCTTCTTAAACATCATCCTCTTCACCGTCCGTCTTCGCACCGTGTTGTACAAGTTACGATACTGACTGTAACCTAGCAGCCCTCGGCTGAACGGGCTGGGCTGAAACCCACCAGAGCTGCTGCCGGGCACAGCCAGTCCAGACGATTCAGGGAGACATGACAAGGAGTTCTGCCTTAACTTTAAAAAATCTGCCTCATTACATCCTGCCTCGTTGTGATTCTTTGATTTCCACTGGCCACTGTTCCCCTCAAACAACTCTTCTCCCAGCTGATCGGCTTGCCCTCGGATCTCTTTACTTCCCTGACCCACATGTTCAGGTTTAACCTTGACCTCAGACATGGACAGGCTGCTGTTGTCCTTTTCAGCATGCACATTTTCAAGCAAGGTCCTCTCGTCACCAGTGCCACTCTGACCACCTGTGGGACGACAGTGACAACGGTGTAGAATGACACATTAGCTTCTAAAGTTGATTTAACGTAAATAAAGGTTTTTGTTATTTTGAGAAAATAACAACAACCCTGGGAACACAACAAGGGGTACATTTAAATTACTCATCAAGAAACATGTACAGGAAAAATGTCAAACAATTCAACTAGTTTTGGCTACAGAGATGGATGAGAGGAGCATCATTCCCGTGTTGTTGCACTTTTTGGAAAGGATTCTCTGCTTCAAATATAAATAAGATTTCTGGTATTTAGCCAACGAGATTGATTAAGCGTCTGACTAACTCTGTGCCTTTCATACAATGGGTCAGAGCTCTAAAAATGCAAATTTTACACACTTCTGCCAAAACTTTCACCCTCTCTGTATAGGAAGGGAACACACAATTGTTGGCTTGTTGTGTAATGGTGCCACACATAAACAAATGTGTACAAGCATCTGCATATTCAAGTATACTTGAGTTTTCATATGCCTACACATCTATTCAAACAAACAATTCTCCTTTGACAGGGTGCATCACTGTCGTTGGCCTAATGTAAAGCCCGTTTTACATCCGTCCGTGCCAAATGCTATCTCTGTCACTACCCTACATACCTCAATGTGTCTTTTGCATTGGTAAGGACGTTTACACAATACTTCCTCTAGAGGGCAGTGCTGCGTACGAAGTTACGGGCATCAACAAACATGGCGACCATTAAAGTGGTTATTTGATTGTGCTTGTTCCAAATAGAAACACAAGCAAAATAGAAACACAAGCAGATTTTGCAGTGGTCGTCTCATTTATGGGGAATATTACTCACTGGAGTTGCCGATGAAAGAGCTGGACGACAAGTGGCATTTTCAATATTTCTGTATGTCCACTGCGACTTGCTTCGCCAGATACCCCTCAAATCGAACACATGTCCCACAGTGTGTCCCACACTCTATTTTGTGGCTGTAGAGATAAGCCAGTGAGCTCTGGCACCATGTTTTAAGACATATTCTGTAAATGGATATAATTCTGCACCATCTCGCAGAGACACTCCTTGAAAATTTTCGCTTTTTTTTAAAAAGCCCTTATATAGGTTCTTCTTTTTTGCTCCGTTACATCCATCATCGTAATCTCACCTGCAAGGTGCACAATGACAGACTAAATGATTGCAAAGTATGGAAGAAAGGCTCCAGCCATTTCCATCTTTTGCATATAAATGGGCTTCAAAAGGTAGTGACCTTTTAGCCTGTCTGTCTCCTGATTTAAATGACAAGTCGCGCTGATGCCTGTTAACTTGGCAAGCTTTTGACAGCACAGAGGGCTTGTGTGTTTTCAAGTGGACAAAGATGTTCTCAAGAGATGTAATGTGTGTTAACTGGATTATTTATAAAACTGGAAGAGGGAAAACCCCAGTTTTCAAAAAAATCCCACCTACATGTGGACTACGCCTAAGGTAGAGAGGATACAGGGTAAAGGAATGATTTAAAAGTGTTTGATTTAGTAGGAACTAGCAAAGACGAATAACATTTAAACTGACTTAATATCCATAACATCACTACCCTCTTCCAGCCATGTAATTTTGCTTTTAATTCATGCAAAAATACAAGAGATCCTCACTATAGCTAGTATATCAATGGGGAGGGTGCACTTGTTTTCCCCCATGCCCCTGCCCCCTGAAATATCTGTGCACACCACTGCAAAACATCTTTAAGTGCTTTAAACTTTGAGTGTGCGCGTGTATGTAATGAGAGTATCTCAGTTATACTCGGGAGGCGGACACTCTCTCTCACTCTCTGTATTTAAAGTTAGACTTAAAACCTTCCTTTTTTGATAAAGCTTATAGTTAGGTTTGGCTCGGGGAAACCTCAACCATCTCTTAGGTTAGGCTACTATAGGCCTAGACTGCTGGGGGAATTCCTGTGGTGCACTCAAACTCCCTCCCTCACACTAACCCTCTCACACTCAGGGTATGAATATGGCTTTATTATATGTCATTAAGTTGTTCTTTCTCTCCCTAGTTTGTGCCTTTCCTTCCTGTCCTCTCCCTCTCCGCCCTCATCTGGCAGGCTGTGGGATCCAGATCCAGTTTCGAGGCTATTATTATTATCACTAGCAGTAGTATTATTGTAATTATTATTATGCTATAATTAAAGTTGATATCGGTATAGTTTTTTTAAAATAAAAAATTTATGCTGCTGCTGCTGCTTGTATAAATGACATTGTAGTACTATTAACATGCCATAGCCGATTCAGAACTGTTCTGTCTAAACTTGATACAACTGTTTATTTATCTGCTCCAGGTCTCTCACTTCTGTCTCTACCTCGCCTTCCTCTCCTCTGTGCCCCATTTTCCTTTGACCCCAATCGGTCGAGGCAGATGACCGCACAGATTTCTTCCTGTTAAAGGCAAAAAAGTTTTTCTTCTTTCCACTGATGCCTAGTGCTTGCTCATTGTGTGAACTGTTTAATAATAATAGTGTAGAGGTTTCTGCCTTACTATGTACAGTGCCTTGAGATAGCGCATGCTGTGATTTGGCGCTGTACAAATAAAACTGAGTTGATAAAGTAAAAAATAGTCACAGTGTGTGGTCAGTGAGTGTTTTTTGGTGTGCTTCTTTGTCCAGGTCCATCTTACCCTCCCCCCCGCGGCTGTCAGGTCGCAGGGTCACTCCTCCTCCCCCTCTCTCCTGAGCAGCTCGTAGCTCCGTGTGAAGAAGCTCGATGTTGCCTTTCAGCTTCTTGATCTCGTTTTCTCGCTGGCACATCTCCAGCCGCAGCACCACCATGCCATCCTCCACGACTTTGGAAATCTCCGCCACAGCCGCTTTGGACAGGGCATCGATGATGGAGGCGACCTGAGCCCGCAGAGCAACACTGCTCAGCATCGCTGTGGAGCCGCAAACTCACGGGGAAGACGCAAGTTTAAAAGCCCGGACACGAGTGGTACGACCGCCGGACGCGAGGCCGTGACCCTGCGGAACCGTTTCACCGAACCTCAGTCACAGGTGGAGGCACAGACCGCAGTTAAGGCAGTTCCGAGCGGCTACTGTGAGTCGCCGTTAGCCGTTTTCATCAACTAATCAGTACAAAGCAACCACAGGTTCTTGTTACCGGAAGTGATGACATGGATACCGTAAAGACCATTCAAAGCGCGCAACCTACTTTATAAATGATCGGTTTGTATTATTTCTGGCCGAAATTGGAGAGGTTTATTTTAGAAACATGTACCGAAGGAAAAACAATTACTGGGGTTGCCTTTCAAAACAATATATGTAGCAATGTAAACCTCTTTATATTATAAGAATTCCATATTCACAAATCCAAATGGTCAAAAACAACTGATTTAAGATATTCTTAACTGAGCTTAACTATTTTACTTATAATGACTGACTTCTACACATAACATTTTAATTGTTTGTCACATTCCTTTATTTTTGTCTATTATTTTTTTTAAAACAATTTTGTATTTTTATTTCATTATTCTTTCATTTGATTCCGTTGCTTTTGAAGTGTAATTATATGTCCGTTTGTACATCATTTTATCCATTGTTAAACTTGAATAAAGCTGACTCAAACCAGAATGAATTTATTGAATCTACAATCATTTACTCATTAAAAGTATGGTCAAAGAACTAACAAGTGAGGACACAAGTAAACAAATATACAAACACACTCATACAAAGATTATTCATACGCATGGTACCTTGAAATCACTGAAAGCTTGTGAATTTGGAAAAAAAAAAATCAAGGCCCTTAAAACGTTCTTTTTTTAAATCACATGTGTTATTGAAAGTGCCAAAGAAAATTACAAAGATTGGTTTGCCTAAGATCCCGAGGACAATCACTTGGCCAGACACAGTGTGTGCTGCAAATCAATAAAAATAAAAGCACCAATCAAAGGCAGTGTCCCTCCAATCTTAAGCTGTTTCAGCACATTTGGTCCTTAAATTTGATGTCAACCAAGGTGTGGGAACCCTGCATGCAAATCCGGGCATGTGAGTGGAGTGGGCACAAAGTGGCAGCAGAAGGATTTTATGGAGCATCACGTTTCTCACTCCATCCCACTCCAGTTTTGCTGATACCATCAACTGACCCACTCTGGATCCACACCAGTAAAAATTGCAATACACAAATGTATTCTAATTGTACAGATTAATCTGTCTCTTATCTTGCCATCTTGAAATAAATAATTCCTGCTTAAATGTGGATTTGGCTGCTCAGTTATTTTGATGCCACGCTACTGTTTAAACTAAAACTAAAGTACAAAGCAACTTGCTTTCTTTTTTGAAGCAAATTTATCAAAATGCGGTGAAAAATGGCCAGAGCCAGGATTCACAACAAGCACATTGGTCTGTGTGTTTTTTTGTACTTGTCACCTTTTCAGGACCTTTTCTGGCATAAGCACCAAGGTTGAGAGACCTTGAGACCTCACGGAGACCAACATTTGGTCCTAATGAGGCAGAACCTAATTTCTGAACTCGGAACTCGTTAAGTTTTAGGGCTAATGGTACATTCAGTTTACAGTACTGTGCAAAAGGCTTAGGGCCATTGTTCCCAACCTCTGGTGAACATATAATGTCTGGTGACATTATATGTTCAAAATCAGTTTCTGACTGCAACTGGGACACACCATATGATATGAACTGAGATTAGGTTACGGTTTGGGTTATTAAATGGTTATGGTAAAGTCAGAGATAAGGCTTTGTTTATATTTATACATACTTGTATTCCATTTTTACAAAGTCTTAGCCTCCCACCCCCTTCTCTGCATATAATGTTGTTTGTTGGTCTTTTTTTTACACAAGCACTATTATGCATTGCCTGTGCATAATACCTGACTTTATTTATCCAACAATTTCCCCGATGTTGGATAAATAAAGTCTATCTTATCTTAGAATAGACTTTCCAAATGATGGAAGTCTTCAAAAGATGGCTGTGTGAACCTGTGTGTGTATATACTTGTATTTGGGGTCTTTTCTGGCATGAACAAGTTGGTAAAAGCTGGTAAAGTGTGTTTCTTAATTTTGTGCTCTTTCTTACAGCCACAAGCACAGGACACTCAACTGGCCTACAATGTGGCCAGCAGATACATGGCTGTGACCACTGTGTGTAAAGACCTGAGGGTTGGAAGACAACAAAGACCAACAAATTACCACGACAATCCACTGATTGGCATCCCTGGTGTAAAAAAAGTTGCACTCATAAACACCACATCAACTACAGCTGACAGAAAGACGGCACAAACATTCTACAAATGCCGTAGGCTGTATTAAAAAACAAGTTGAGGCCACAGTGTTTCTGGTTTAACCATGGAGCTCAGGTGATGTGGGCACACAGTGTTTGTGTCTTCAGAGCTGAAAAAGGAGTAAAATTAGTATGAAACCAACTACCAAACAACAGAAACGCAAAGAGCAGGGAGTGGCAAGAATTGAGGTGGAAACCCCTTTAAGTTTTTATAGTGCATCACTGAGAGAGTTACCGCCCTTGCAGGTGAATATCCTGATGCATTCTGAGATTAGCTAGCACCGTGAAGCTCTTACCACACTGCCCACAGCTGTATGGCTTGAGGCCACTGTGAAAGCGTTCGTGTCTCATGCAGTTGTCCTGCCTCGAGAACATCTTGCCGCAGATTTTACAACTAAAAGGCCTCTCTCCTGTGTGCACACTTTGGTGCGACTTCAGCCGGGTCTTCTGGGTGAAAGACTTCCCGCACTCAAGGCACCTAAAGGGTTTGAAGGTTTGATGAGTTGCCTTGTGCTCCTCCAGCTGAGACAAGCGAGGGAAACCCCTGTTGCAAAAAGAGCAGCTAAAGAGTTTCTGATTGGCTCGCCACATATTCATTAGCCGTTTCACTCGCAGGTTGCTTGTACAGTGGATGTGACTGTCAGTGTCTGCACTGGACCTTTGCACATGAGGCAAGTTTGGCGACAGCCTGGGCTGTTGAGAAGCAGACTGCAGACATGTGTTCTCACTGACGACAGGGTGTGAAACATGGCTAAATGGTTCATCATGAAAAGGCTCTGAAGAAGAAGAAGAGCTTCCCATGCATCTTGGGTGAATGTCTACCTCTACTTTTATCGGCACGCCAAATGAAACATCTGCACCTTCCTCTGCTGCAACTGATGGAGAGTTATAAGAGTATTCTGCATCTCCATGAGTGGAAAATTGCTCATTGTGGGATGGGAAAATCTGCATGTGCTGCTGCATTGCTAGTGAGCGTTTCTCAAACATGCCACAACCCGCTGAAGGCCAGTTGGGCTCATCTCGCTGTACTGCCTCGAAGCAAACATCTGCTGCTACAACTGCAGTGTCGTCTGCTGTTTCCTGGACTGTTAGTTTCCCTGCTGGCTCATGTTTCACTGCGAGTCTCATGCCATCGTCGTCTTGTGAATCCTCAGGCTTTGGTCGTAGATACCCAACACACTTTTGCTCCTCTTCTTTTGCATCTGTAAATACAAGTAAATTGATTTTCATCTTATCTCCATGAATGAAAATGCAAGTCAACAAAGCAAGAACACAATAATGAACTCCAACAGTACAACCCAATGGCTATTTACTTGGTTGGTAATTCAATCAAAACAAACTATTAAGTGCTGTCAAACAAAAAAACCAAAGTCAGAAATTAGCAGACTACGTGTTCCAGAAGTAGAAAGAAAGCAAGACAAAGGAATTATTGTGCCATAGATACAGGGATGTTAAAATAAGTGCTATGCAAAGTGTTGCTGCAACATTTTAGACCTGATGAATTTTTGGTTTGAATCAATGAACAGTAAATTAAACCTGTATGCACTTTTACCAGGCCCATGAAAGCATGAATGGCAATGTGTAACACTGTAACACAGAGATTTCTGCCCCAACTTCTAATATAGCAAGTGTGTTAGAGTAGCTACCACCACCCAATATTTGCATTTTCAACCACGCATGTTTTTCAGAACTACACAATGAGTGGAAAGTTTTATAGCTGCCAAAAAAGTGTGACACATTCCCTGTCTGTATGTGTTTGTCTTTAAATTTAACACTTTTAAATGACATTGTGGTCCTTAGGCCTGATTTATATGACACTGTCGACAGGTATGTAGACAAAAAAATATGAAAATAGAAATTGTCTTCAAAGACAAAAAAACCCCAAACATTTGTTAAATAAATAAACATTTGATAAAATGTATTATACATCAGCTGACCAGCGCCCCCCGCGACCCCTAGTGTTTAAAGCGGTAGAAAAGTGAGAGAGAGTATTATACATCATATGTGTATAGGACTTTAGTAAATGTTAGTTTGTTATAATGCGCTACTGCATTATACTGATATTGAATTATTGACCAGTCATAATTGTGCATTTTATTAATCTAAAGAGATGAATAAGGGTCAAATCTGTCATCAATTTAACAAAAAGGGCTGCATGCAGCGCTGGTACCAAACGTCAACACAGACAGTGAAATGAATGATATGCTAATCAGTCTAACAGTTGAAACTGCATTGAAATAATTGAGTGAACTTTATGCCGAATCAAAAAGAAGACAATAGCAATTCTATGATGAGCACTACGTTTGTCTTACTACTTAAGCCACAACGTATAGAAGCGATTTAGTTCTGAATTTAAGCATTTTTAAATGAAGTCTGGTATGACAGACCCAGCGATGAGAGCTTGCTTATCAAGTCGTGTCAGACCTTTTGAGGCGAACCGAGTCCCCACTGTTATCTGCTCCTCCTCATCTTCTGCAGCTCGGCTCTCAGCTGCTTCCTTAGCTTTACAGAGTTCAACCTCCATCATCTTCAAACTTCTTTGCAGCTCCTGAATCTCATTGTCCTTCCGACACATCTCCAGGCGCAGGACCACGGTCCCCTCCTCCACCAGCTTCGTGATTTCGGCCACCGCAGCTTTCGCTAACACTTCCATGATGACAGCGACCTGTGAGCCAAACGTGGACGGAAACGACATCCTGCCGAGTTTAACCTGTGACTCTGAGGAACCACAATTCAAGTTGTGTTCACCAGCTGGAGCTTCCGCGGTGAGGGGAAAATGCTTCCCAGCTATTTGTTCAATGTTGTTGTTTTTGGTTGTCGTTCTTCTTCTACGTCAGTCTGAGCACAGTTTAGCACTGTGCGCCTCCTACCGGTGATACACAAAATACCATCTTCGTGTGAAAACAAACACATTACAGATAACTAAACACTTAACAGTCCATCCCTTAGGTGTGAATAATTATATTAGACAAATAAAATATTAAGTATCAAAATTATGTTTGCAGATGATTCAAATATATATTTTTTTTAATTTAAAAAAATGGCAAGGATTTAAAATAGCTCAACTGATCTCTTTGGCCTGGGTGTTTTTTTATTTTTACTTTTAAGAGCTGTCTTTTTTAACAACATTTTATATAGGGGAGAATTTTTTTAGCACCAAAATGTCCATTCTATATGTGAGCAATATACTAAAATAATAAAGCAATTGATTGAGCTGTGTAAGTCATAGTTAATGTGTGATATTTGGCCTAAATAAGTTGAAATGAATAAAGCTAGAGAATAAGGCTGAGGTAAAGATTGTGTGTAAGATTTAGGACTTATTTGTGTTTTGTGTTTTGAAGCGAAATCATACTAAACAAATGATAAAAAGACTTTCTGGTACACATACACATTAGGATTGGGAGAGGTGAATGTCTACAGTCTCACTGTTCAAATTGCTGCGATTTGAATCTTTAAAATGTGATAAACGTCAATAAAAACAAGCACTATCTTGAAAACATCACTTTATTCACATAATTCAAAAATGTGGAGATTATATTTTTCTAAAATTATACATTCCTGCCATCATCCCTGCTTTTTTTTCCATCTAACCACATACTTTTCTTTATACAAATACTGTATATATACATATACTAATACTGTATATACACATATACTGCAAACAGAAGTAAGATGTGAGGTGGATTTCTTTTTTTAAATCCAGTGGTGGGATGTTTTGTGTACAGATGCATTACTATTATTTTTTTTTATTTTTTTTTAAAAAGAAGGCAGTTAATCCATACAGTTTGTAAGATATTCCATACATGTTAGAGCATTCACTTTAATCCCACCTCACAGTGTGTTTTATTTAACTTAAAACCAGGTATCACAACTGCAGCTGTCCAGCCACAGAAACCCTAAACATCTCCTTATCTTCATTTCCCTGTCAGCCCTTGACAGTCAATAAACTTTAAAAACAAATGCATCCAAAAAAGGTGGCAGAAAAGAACACTTCAACATCTCTACTAATATTTCATAGAAAAAAAAATATTGGTGATATAAAAATACAGTCTTCTTCTATATGTGATGTGCAGGAATTAAGGTTTTACACGCACAAAAAAAATCAGTTTAAATCAAAACACAGACAGACTACACTTCACCTGCCCACTCTCTCTGCCTCTCCTTCTCGCTCTCCCTCTCCTTTTCTCGCCTCATGGTTGCTATAGCAACGGCCTCGTCGAAACACATGCTCAGGGGACTGTTTCTGCTCGTGTCCCTCGTGGCGCCTTCATCCCTCCTCTCCCTCCTCCTCTCCCTCTCACCTCCATCTCTCCCATGTTCTGCTGCATCACAAACTTTGTCCTGCTCTGCCAGGACTTTGAGCAGGTTCTCTCTGCTGCCTCTGTCTCTTTGCTGCTGCTGCTGCTGTCGGAGGGTCAGAGCAGTGAGTTTGCAGTGCTGAGGCTTTGGCGGAACAATTGGCACCGCTTTCACCTGGTAAACCCTTGGGTGTTTGGAGATGACCAGCTTCCTGCCCACTCCTCCTTGACGACCGTCTCTCTCCTCACACTTCAGTTTGACAACATCAGATTCTTTCAGGTGTTTATCTGCACACGGTGGGGTTCCAAGCTTCTCATCACCTCTGTCTTTCTCATTTTCTCTTTCTTTTCTAACCACGCCATCTTCATCATCGTGACACCGTGCCTCTTCGTCCCCCTGAATTGCTTCTTGTCGTTCTCTTGTTTCTGGTAAACCAGTCTCATTTTCTTTGAGGTCTTGTTGCACCTCTGGACACGTGAGCCTTTTTTCGGTCGTCTCCGGTGATTGTTCCTCTACCTCTCTTCTAACTTCTCTCTCGTTTGTCCCACCTCCTTCCACTTGCTTGTTTTCCCCCCCTGAATCATTCAGTTTCTGTTCATCCCCCTCTTCAACGTTGGCGACACCCTCCCTCTGACCGAGCTCACTTTCTTCATCCTCTATCACTTCACATACAACGTCCTCCAGTTGCTCCCAAATTTCACTGCTAGAAATGACCCTTTCCTCCTTTTTAACAGCTTCCTGCATCTTTTCTTCATCTTTTTCCTCGGCTGCTCCTTCTTGTCCTCTTAAAGCAGAATGTTCAATCACATTTTCCTCACTTTCTTCTACTCCCAGAGCCATTTCTTGACACACAATCTCTGTGTATGCACTTTTACCCTCCCCATCATCATTGTGTCTCTCTGTTGTACCCGCTGCGTCACATGGATGTTCCCTGGACTCCTCTTCTGCGTGACAAGGTGGATCATCAGCTGGAGGATCATCATCCACGTCCTTCTCCTCCTCGTCTACCTCAGTAGTTTGTAATTCATCGTTGCTTGGCAGTGGAAACTCGACACAGCAGTGAGTTGGCACTTCTGAAGTTGGAGGCTTTTCTCTGTCTGTGTGCACGTCTTCCATGGTGTTGACATTGTCCGCTGTTGCCATGCTGCAAATGGGTGACAAACAGAAACAGTTTAGATTTGTGATTGGGTGTAAGGAAAGATTATTTGAAAGACTTTTTAAAAACTGTTTTATTTATTATACTTTCAAAATAATTTCAATTTTGATGAAAAAATTATAACTGCCTATGTAGATTATTTTTATCGTTTTTCAGATTCGTTTTTATTATAGAATATTTGATATTCAAGGTGAAATATTGTGCTGTTTGTTGCACCTTTTATAGGTTTTGAAATTATATTCATGTATATTAATATTAAATGTTAAAAGGCAGCCTATATAATGTTACAATAAAATAGCAATTGATTAGTTTTTGAGTTTTAAAGGAATAATTCAGGCTTTTTTTTTTTGGTTTATCTATCCTGAGGAGGTTATATTTTAATTTGCTGGTGAGCAGTGAATAAACTTAAGTCTTTGTTTAATGATAAGAGGTGGCAAACACATTCTCAGTATATCATAAAATTAAGTAGACATATATTTCATTAGAAGATCCTATTTTAAGAGGCTAAAATCAGTTTTTCTATCAGTCCCTGTCAGCAGCCATGTTGTCAGTGTCTGGCTCCCAAGACGGTCCATGAAAACAGCGGCACCCAAGGGAAGTACGGGAACAACCACAATTAAAAACAAAAAACTGAACTATCACTTTAAATTTAGCTTACTTAGTTATGCAGCAATATTTTTCTAAAAGCATCAGTTGCTGGTCACAGTACCCTATAAGGCATCAAGCTTCTGTCATGAATGTGGCTGATAACATGTTGCACTTTGGGTTTAACTTACTGTCAGCTGTGTTTATCGTAGGCATCCATCCATGACCCTCAAAATATAAGCGGTACAGATGTTGTATACAGATGTGTTATGTACAATAAAAACAGAAATCACTTTCACCTCTGCACATGTTCTTCTAGCTGAACTGCATTTTCCTCTTCCTTCTCCAGTCCGTCATTTTCTTTTTCTTCTTCTTTGTCTTCCTCTTCATTTATCGCTTCTCTTTGTTTCTGGTCCCCATTAGTTTGTCCTTTTGAGTGCAGTTCCTCAATGTCAGTCTCCTCACTGTGCTTTGTTTCATCGTCAGGACGTCTATCAATCGTGCAACTGTCTTTCAAATCAGTTTCTAGTTCAAAACTACTCAGTTCGTTTAAAAAGAAATCAGGAGGAAGGCTTTTTATAAACATGCTCTCCTCTTCATAATCGTCGTCATCACTGTCGTCCCCCACATCCTCCTCCTCAGAGGAAGACTCCTCCGGTCCATGGACAGGTGAGGTCATGTAAGGCAAGCTGAGGGATTTAGTGTGTCGGCTGTGGAGGTCGAGGCTGAGTGGCCTGTGTGGCTTTATCTCGGTCTGACCCTGCATGTGTGGTTGATGTGTCTGTAGATCTGCAGGATGCTGAGGATCCTGAACTTGCACCATGACTTCATATTCATCATCCGAGTGTCCAGGAGGTTCCACAGAGAACTCGTGCACCTGAGAGGAGAAGAGAGACACAGAGTGGAATAAAAACGTTGTTAATTTACAAACCTGAATTTGAACCTGAACCTCAAACTGCTGGAACAACACAAACCTGATAAGAGCTGCTGCAGTCCATATGGTCCAGGAACTCAAAGCTATCCTGAACGTAGCCAAACAGCTCCTGGTCGTCCCCTCCCACTTCCGTGGAGTTGAGGACATCAGAAGCATCAAATGACTTAACATCTTCAGGCTGAGTATCAACTGGCACAAGATCAGCTGCATCCACTCCTTTCATCTCTGTGGAGGAAAAACAGGTTAAGACAAGAATGTCCCGAACAAAGCAAAAAGTTGTAGAGCTGGAATTGTTGAAATTTGCTAGACAGTGACCAAAAACATCAGAACGTGATAATAATAATAATAACTAATAACTAAAAAAAAAAACAATGGTTGGGAATCGCTGGTTAAAGAGAGTTCATGGCAGTAACATGTTTACGCAGAATAAAGTCAAATTCTAAGAGCACAGGCTTAAGAGAAACGAGAAAGTTGTCACATTACAAAGCCAGCAGGCATGAAATATAAAATAAATATATGGCCCTCTTTAATAAAAGTCTTCTGGCCCAGTTCAGATGAAGAAAACCTAATAAAATGAAAAGGGGTGGGGCAACAGAGGTTACTCACTGGAGCTTTAAGTGCAGCATGGGATCACTACAGTTCAAACCTTTGAATATTTGTAGCAGCTTTTATTTTATCTGATTGAATAGAAGCACATGTATTACAGTTTGGACCAAAGTGGTGGGATGACCCAAGTGGCCAGTTGCAAAAAAAAAAAAAAATACTAATAATAATGAGTCAATGGTTTTAATCTTAGTAATTCAAGTAAGACACTGTATATAGAATAGAGAGATTTACCCATGTAGTCACTGCTGTAATCATCATTTTGGTCGTTATTTGCAGCATCTTCATCTTTTGTGATGGTGTTGTTGCTTTTGTCTTGTTGCTCTCTGGACACACCTGCAGTCAACTCCATCTTCCATCCATCATCTTTTCCCACCTCCTCCTCCTCTTCCTTCTTCTCGTCCTCCACCTGTGCTCCTTCACATGTTTGCCCACCTTCCACGTCCACATTTCCCTCCCTCAGTGTTTCCTCTTCCCTATCCTTCCTTCCTTTCTCCACATTTGTTGCTGTCTCTCTGCTGTCCTTCCGCTCCACCTTGCCTTCTCCTTCCTTCCCATCCGCCTTGTCCGCTCCATCCTTATCCCTGCCACGGTGGATGACCCTGTCACTTCCACCTCCTTGCAGCACTCCTAAAGCCAGGTTAGAGGTGATGTGTAGTGGCACAGTAACCATGGTGGGCCCCGTGATGTGCATGGCTGCTCGTCGTCCTGCTTTGGTGGAGAGTCCCGGGGATCTGGACTGGACGGCCTCGTTGCCTGCAACCCCTAATCCCTCAGGGTCCAGAGCAGTGTAGGTGCCCTGGGTCCCTCCAATTACAATACCTGTTCCCCGGCGATATGTCACAGCATATTCACTGCCAACT
Organism: Brachirus orientalis; assembly: GCA_016785285.1. NCBI lineage: Eukaryota > Metazoa > Chordata > Actinopteri > Pleuronectiformes > Soleidae > Brachirus > Brachirus orientalis. The sequence continues at coordinate 7,382,854 of JAFBJR010000101.1, read as the reverse complement.
TCTGAGCCTGTCTGTGGGGAGGGGATGATGAGGGGAGACGCGTTGGCGGAGGGCGGGAGCTTTGCAGGATGCCTGGAAGCTGAAATTTAAAAGAGAGATGATTCATGGGTAAAAAAAAAACAAAAAAAAACTCTGCTTTCCTTTTCTTAAGCAAAATACATAACCTTTGTCTTCATGTAGCCTCGAGTTATATTTTAATCAGCCATTTTAATCAATGAATATCACTATGAATCCTAGTTGTTTACCAACAAGAAAATTATGTATGCTCAAAATGTACGGTATGTTTAAATATGAAAATTAGGTATTATATTTTGCATTCTGAGTACATCAACTGCTTAGAGTCAAGTGTGTTTGAAACATTTATTTTCCATGTTCTTAAGTAGATTAATATCCAAATAAGGAGGTAAATAATATAAGAGCAATTCTTTTTGTAACACCCTCAGATATTTATGCTCACATTTGTCACTTTTTTGCACACCTGAGCAAGAATTACTAACAAGACTCTGCAGGTTGGTTAACTTAGTGGGGTCAACTTATGTTGTTACACTGAAATGTTTAGGGGATTTATTGATCCCGAAAAGCAGCACCTTCATGGGGGTATGACTGTGTACTGAGGGAGTCCATGCTCCGTGCTGGTCTCAAAGAAGATCTGTCTTTGTCTGGAAAAAAATAACAGAAAAAAAACACAATTATTTAGATCTATGTTCAAAATTTAAGATTACTTTACTTGTCCCAAGGAAGAATGTCTTAGACATGTGCAGAATCAGGACAAACGCATTTGCATGCCTTCTGGTGCATGCAACAAACTCTCACTTACTGTACATTCACATAGTGTAGGTATAAGCTGTGTAATCTGATCACACTGAATCACAATAAATAATTGCCAATACAATCAAAACTAAAAATGATTCTGGCTGCTAAAAAATGGGTAACAATAAAAAAAGAGCACTGGTCATTTAAAATTACACAAATAAAAGAGTGGTCAAAAGAAAGAACACCAAAAAAGAACATTGAAATCTAGCTGTATTTGAAGGTGGGATCAGGATAAGAGTTACTCTTATCACTTATTTTCATGAGAAGAGTTTGTACCTTTAGTTGAGTTTTTGTGCCTGCGCCGTGGGTCATGGAATCGTCCTCCGATGTTGAATATGGACATCCACTTCCTGCCTTTGAGAGATCCTTTCCTCCTGAGGTGAACAAGTCACACTTTACTGACAAATCACACAGTAAACCTGAGGAAACTGTTTTGCACCTCCACTGATAACACCATGACCCAATATCCGTGTGCTTTACCGTGGTCACATGACACTTGCATTAGTCCTTTAAACTATCGTTAACGTTCTGAATGCATCATAGAGGATAGAATGATGAAAACATTTGGAAGGTAATATAAAACGACTGTCTACTGACTTGTCTGTGCCTTCAATAATTGCATGGTAGGGTCTTATGGGCAGAGGTCCATCCCCTGGACTGATGTTTCCAAAGTTGACAACAGGGTGAGAGGGAACAGACTTGAAAAATGCTTCATCCTGATTGGCTCCTGTGGTTGGGGAGGGGAGGGACTTCCTCCTTTCAGTGGATACACCTGATTTTGGAAGAGGAAAGGGATGAGATAAAGGTATGGTGTGTGTGTGTGTGTGTGTGTGTGTGTGTGTGTGTGTGTGTGTGTGTGTGTGTGTGTGTGTTGTGTGTGTGTGTGTGTGTGTGTGTGTGTGTGTGTGTGTGTGTGTGTGTGTGTGTGTGTGTGTGTGTGTGTGTGTGTGTGTGTGTGTGTGAGACTAAAATCTGTTGCATGACAAAATTGCATACAAAGTCATACACAGTGTAAAGACTTGTCATAAGCATCACTCGCTTTGGGAAACATGGTTGACGTGATGCCCGGAAACAGTGTCATGTTTCAGAAATGAAGGACAGATTTATTGTTGTGGTGCGTAGACGCCCAGAGCTCCACAACATTTGTACTTCAACTTCTACTACTGTCACAGCTGATGGTGATAACTGCTCTTCCTCTCTTCTCTCCAGTGAACATACAAGCGATTGTGGAAATTGTGTCACTTGTGCCACCGGCACAGTAAACGTGAATTGCGCAAAAATGATGTGTGTAACTGTTGCGAGTTACACATGTTTTGTGTTAAAACACTTTTCTGGCATAAACACTGACCTTGTCTGGACCTGTGGCCCTCATGGGGACCAAAAACGGGTCCTAGTGAAGCAGACCCTCATTTCTGAGTCCTGGGTTTAAGTCATAGGTCAGGTGAGAATAGAATGAAGGTCAGTGTCGTGTGTGCGTGTTTTCATGTACGTGCATCTTTGTGAGGATCAAAAATAGTTTTTTGGGGGGGAAGGTGAGGACATTTTGTCTGGTCCTCACGTTCTGTCATCCTTTAAAAGCATTTTTGAGGTTTAAGACTTGGTTTAGGGTTAGATTTGGGTTTAGGTTAAGGTCAGGGGCTATGAGTGTCCTCACTACAAATGTTGCACAAACGTGTGTGTGTGTGTGTGTGTGTGTGTATTTATATTTACAGTATATCTTTGTGAGGACCAAAAAACATACAAACCTATGTTTATGAGGACATTTTGTCTGGGCCCCTCAACTTTAGAGTGCATTTTCAGGGTTAAGACCTGGTTTTAGGGTTAGCATTAGGCTTAGGTTAGGGTTTGGGTTACGCACTGAGTTGTGATGGTTAAGAGTAGGGTAAAGGGCTAGGCAATGCATTATATCTATGATGTGTCCTCACTAAGATATAAAAACAGGTGTGCGGGTGTGTGTGTGGGTTCTGACCTTGTTCAGGAAACAGCTGAGGGACATGTGTGAGTATGAACTCCACCACAATGGACTGAACTCTGACCTCCATGAAAGCTGCTGTACCATTAAACCCAGTCGCCTCGATGTCCTTTGACCTTAACATACACATGAATAGACTTTTTAGTGACTAATTGGTTCAAATGACTAAGTACACAGCAAGAAGGGAGGAGGTGAAGAAAGAAAAATACATAAAGAAATTTGAGGAAGAACATTAGAGGAAAAATGGCGAGGGAGCAGAAATATAGACAGCACATGCTGACATCAGCACACCTGAGCAGATTGGGGGCCCAGACGATGGCCAGGTTCCTGGCGTGCATGTTGGTTTCTGAGGAATATGAGGCCACTCTGACGAGATGACGCATCAGGAACTCCAGGGTCCTGAAGGAAAGACAATGAAGATTTAAAGATCCAGCGTGTAATATTCAGGTGAAGTTATCTAGTTTTGTTCAACAGGCCCCAGGTCGTACACACTGTTGTTCTATAAACAAATGCCCAGATTTGCTATGATGAGAATGAAAAAGGAACCAAAACTAATGTTGAGGTTGAACAACTCTTAGTGAGTTGAACCTCAATGTAGAGCTCTGTAACACCAAGTGAGGTACTTTATATATGCATGTGCATCACAGGCTCATAAGCTTTCAATATAGATCTTTCAGTGTGTTTCATATATGATGCAGGTGCATCACGGCCACATGTGCATCACACATACCTGTAATGTGGTGTCGGCAGTTCTTTCAGCACATCTCTGATCTTCACCAGCCTCTCCTCCTCCAGCTGGATGGCAACAGCCTCCTGTGGCACAGACATCAACATTTTATTCCAACGCAATCAAATATATGGCAGATGTGCCATAGACTGCAATTCCTAGACTGCAGCAGCTGTAAACAACAATGGGTCCATACTTGTTTAGTTGAAATTTTAAGATTACACTGCAATGTTGTTATGTAGTTTTAGTCAGTTTCCTTATACAATCATATCCTTTATTATATTAAAAATTATTTGTCCTAATATTTATTTGTCTTATATGTGCACAAATAAAATATCCTTGTTTTGTAAAAGCTTTACCTGGCAATGAACCTGATTCAGTCCATGAACAAACAGCAGGGGGGAAATTTTTAGTATGTGTTTGTGTATGACTCTTGCCTCTGCAGCAAGAGGTCCCGGGTTCACGACCCGGTCGGAATAAGGGGCCGACCAGGTCGGCCCCATGGAGTTTGCATGTTCTCCCCGTGTGTACGTGGGTTCTCCCCGGGTACTCCGGCTTCCACCCACAGTCCAAAAACATGTAGATTTGGGGATTAGGTTAATTGGACACTCTAAATTGCCCATAGGTGTGAATGTGAGAGTGAATGGTTGTCTGTCTCTATGTGGCCCTGTGATGGACTGGTGACCTGTCCAGGGTGTGACCCGCCTCTCGCCCTATGTCAGCTGGAGTTAGGCACCAGTGCCCCCCGCGACCCTCAGTGGATAAAGTGGTAGAAAATTTGCTACTCACAGCAAACTTGTCATACAGCTGGTATGTGAGCAGAGGGTTCGGCAGTTCTCTGAAATAAGCTTTACACAGCGAGCTGACACAGTGGATGTCCTGCAGGTACACATCCTTGTTCAGATCTGGAACCCCATCGCCCTCAAACTCACTCCTGGATGTTGGGGAACCAGAACATGTTAAAATTAAACAAACAAAACAAAGTAATAAACTAAAACCACATAGCTGAATAAGTTTAGAGCTGGTTCAAAAACACACACCCACACAAACACACAACTTGCCTTAGTTTCTGGATGTTGGACGACACTCCAGACAACCTGTAGATTCCATCCACGATGCCATGATGCTCCACAAATTCACTGCAGCATCGTAAAACCTGAGGGACTGTGTCAAATGACACAAATCACATGACTTAGACTTAAAATAACTTAAAAATATAGATAAGTACACTGAAAAGCTGCTTAAAAACTGACTTAGGTAACACCTAAGTTAACTGAAAATCAAGCACATCATCTTCATGTAACTTTCATTTAGGTGTTATCAATTTAAGATTTTTTTTCCATTCACCAGGTATAATTAAATTATTACAGAACCACTTTAAACTTTATCGTTAAATAATAATACCCGTAAAGCCGCTGTTATATGGACACTGTGTGGGAATTCAGATGTCGGTTGTTAAATAAACTCTGAACTCAACTCAAATTTTATTTATAGAGGACATTAAAAAAAACCTGTGAAAAAAATTTAAAGGATATTTAAAGATCTCAAGAGTCTGGACACATCTGATGTCCCAGGGTAGAACATTCCAATACTGAGGACCTGCTACTGCAAAGGCTCGGTCACCTCTGGCTTTCAGTTTACTTTTAGGGACTTAAATAACACTGTTGAGAGTGCATGGTTATTTATTAGTGTTTATTGTAGGTCTGTTGATTCGAGGTAGGGGCATTTAATGTACTTACTCTCTTGGGATGAGGCATTCAGGTGCTCCAGCAGGTCACATCCAAACACCTTTTCTTTGTTCCCCCCTCTTCTCCGGACTCTCCGCATCTCTTCCTGTTTGCTGTTTCCACCTCACATTCAGAGCAGCTCGACCTGGAGCTGCTCAGCTTGTGACCTTCACTCTGACTTTCTGGGTGATGGCTTGACCAACTCTGCTAACATGACACTGATTTTGTAGAGGTAGTGCTCATTTTACAGATATGACCGTACTCCAACTGCTGCTGCTGCTGCTGCTGCTGCTGCTGCTGCTGCTGCTGCTCCAGTTTCCTTTATTTCAGTGCATGTTGCTGGGTGCAGGCTGCTTCCTCTATAAGCTGCTTCACAGTGGAGTTCGTATGGCAACATATGAGGACATATTTGGTGTTATCTTCCACCCTGCAAAAGCAGAAATAGCAAACAGGTTTTGTTGTGCTGCAGAACAAAATCATCCAAAATCAAAAAACAAATGGCACTGAATCCTTTGTCAGTGGCTCTCCACTTCCCCCCCGATCACCTCAATTTATGTTTTCGAATAAAAGACCACACCCTTGCCTCTGTACTTCTCCTATTCAGTGAAATGAGCCCGCGAATGTTTCTTTCCAGCCGGTCACATCATAATGTCCCTCTGGGTCGTTTGACCCCATAAACCTTCAGTCACAGCCCTGGCCTGAGCAGTGACTTTGTTACTGTCCGCCTCGCCTGCCTGTCACGGCCAGTGTGGCCCTTTTCTCACTGCAGCGGAAGTTGAGGCCTGAACATACAGACTCATACATACATTCAAACTCACTCCCCATCTTCCTGACACCTGCCACTGTTCTCCTTCCCTCCAGCATCCCTCCCTACTCTTCCGCTCTCAGAGAAGCTTTTATCGTTAAAAACTTGGGAAAATTATCAAGTTAGGAGGCAAATATGAGTGTTCCTACCTTCACTCTGCATCGGCACGCAGGAAGCAGCATAAAATGATGACGCAAGAAACCACCAAACTTCCCCTGTTAACTTCCTGAGTGTCTCTCCTTTTCTTGTGCTTTCTCTTTGTATGTGGCCTGCAGTTTCTCCGCCTCTGCTCAGTCAGTACAGGGAAATCAGTTCAGTGTATCTGTCCATTCAATCTATTTCCCTTTATCTACCGCAGTTATGTCAGTGCAGGTCCAGCTTTATGAAAGGTTAATTCAGCTGAAGCCAAAAGATAAATGTCATAAGGGGCCATGTAGAGGCTCAGTGAGTAGTAGAAAGGCAGCAGAAACTACCACGGTGCAGTGAAAAACCACAGCGTACAACAAAGACTCACAAAAAAAAAAAAAAATAATTAAAAGAATTCATAAAATATGACATAGCAGGTCCAGCTTTATGAAAGGTTAATTCAGCTGAAGCCAAAAGATAAATGTCATAAGGGGCCATGTAGAGGCTCAGTGAGTAGTAGAAAGGCAGCAGAAACTACCACGGTGCAGTGAAAAACCACAGCGTACAACAAAGACTCACAAAAAAAAAAAAAAAAAATTAAAAGAATTCATAAAATATGACATAATTATTGACATCACAAACATCTACTGTCAATATTTACCATAAAATCCTTGGGGATGTTGCCACAGGGTAGTCAAACCAGGCAATAGCTGATTTTGTTATGGGCCCTTTTGGTCGTTAGGCCTTTGTTTAAGCTTTGTGTATCTGTGGGAAAACTACTGTATTATCATTTGGATAACATACATGTGACTACACGTATGTGAGCTGTCGTACTGAAACTGCAGCAGAAAGCGAAGTGAGAGTCAAAATCAACAGTTTCTATGTGTCTCCCAATGCTGATTTAGACTGAAAATCATTCAAAAATGTGTGGCTCACAAGCGCCTCCCCCAATCGATTACATGCAGCCCACCACTTATCCACAGTTGTCTACATTATTATTTGCATAATTATTTGCATAATTTTAATTTATCTCTCAGTTTTTTATATTAATAGATTCATTTGTAATCATAAATATGTTATTATTATGAAGTATACAGCAATCCATATCAAAACAAACACTTTTACTTTGAAATCCGGTGAAATATCATCATTACCATCTTTATTGCAATACCATAATGGAATATTGTGTGATAATTATAGGCTCATATTGCCCACCTCACTTTTCTTTCTATAGTCCGGGCCCCGTCTTGACCAGACTAGAAGGAAACCACATAATGAAGCTAGGTGCACCAGGTTGCAAGGTAGAGGGTCGTAATTTCTTCATAAGAGGTGGGACAAGCTGTGTTATATTAAATAGGTCAGAGATGAAAGGGTTTGGGGGTAGAAGGTTAGTCTGGGGTGAAGTAGGGCCCCCATGGTCCCTTCTTCATGGTGTCTGCAGAGACACTTGAAACACCTCTGATTTCTCAGTACAAAAGAAATTACAATAGTATCACAAATGGACACACAGAGAATCTATCTAGATGACGACCTTACCCAGAATTTCACACACGTTAACTATGACACAAAGTGGAATTAAAAACCCCTCTGACATATCACAAATTGCAATAAAGTGGTATGTTTTAGTACTTGGCCAAGTTTTAGTACTAAATTTTAGAACCTTTTTGTTTTTTAGTCCCTGTTAGACAGGATGTCTGTTAAAAGCAGGGGTGTCAAACTCGTTTTAGTTCAGGGGCCACATACAGCTTTACATTTAAGTCTTTTTACAAAACATGTTACAAACAACCTGAAATTTCTTGAAAAAAATAAATAAAAATAAAGTGGAATTTCAACACTATTATGCCTAAGTTTACTATTTACACATGTGCATTACAGCTTACAGATCACAGTGGATCTACAAAGGCACAAAACATTTAGTCACAGATAACTGGAACTGATAATATTTCACATTATGATTACAATTTATATAAATGTGAAATTTTCTCAAATTCATCCCGTGGATTGGACCCTCTGGTGGACTGGTTACGACCTGCGGGCCATGTGTTTGACACCCCTGGAAAGGGTAATTTTTACAATGAGCTACAGTGAGTAAGCTGTTATTGCACATTCATGAATATAAAGTACATTCATGAGTACAGCCCAGGGGTGTTGCAACTTTATCTGGTTATGGTTCACTTTCTCTTCGTATGCATATGTGGGCTACGTCTGTGCGACTTCCTGATTCTTAATTTAGTCTGAATTTTGACAGTTCCTTGCGCAGATACCAGTGGAAATTGGCGCTACATTCTTAGAATTTCAACACATATGTGAATGTTAACAGTGAAAATACAATACTTATTCATTTAGTCAGTTTCTAGTGCAGCTGTCACATGATTTGGTGAAACGTGGCACTACTTTTTATAAGAGCGCACACAGTGCGATTATTGTCTAATAGTTACGGTAATAACGTGTCATCAGGGCGGCCACCGATGTAAACTTGTTTTACATTACTGCTTGGCCCAGAGCGGCGGAAACAACGCTGCACCAATAATCAGACTGACAATTTTCAATAAAAAATCAATGTATGTGGCTGAAAATGATGGGGCATGTTTATTTATTATTTAGTTTTATAAAGATAGTTCAGGTACGTGAAGCTCATGAGGGAGTGTCACCGCCCGTACGAAGTGCAACACCGCACAAAACGAGCAGCTCTCGCTCAGTCCGTTCCCTCCGCGGAAGAAATTTCCAACACACAAACAAATCCACCATTTAGGGAAAACGATAAACACAACATTCTGAGGCGGCGAACGTTCGTCCTGACAGTGAGACACACTGACGCGGGGACGGGCGAAGACATTTGTTTGTGTCTCCGGCAGGTGGAGGTGGAACAAGATGGAGAGCTGCAGCTTCCAGAGTCAGCTGCTGTCCGTCATGGAGGTCCTGGCCAAGGCGGCCGTGGCGGAGATAAACCGGCGCGTGGACGACAGCTGCGCGGTGCTGCGTCTGGAGGTGAGCCAGAGCCGGAGAGACATCGAGCTCCTAAAGAGCAAGTGTGAGACGATGGAGGCGGAGCTGAGGAGGAGCGGGGTGAGCAGGAGGGCCCGGAGGAACAGAGGTGAGCTGGGTGAACGTGCTTGGAACGGTATTTCCTGTCACGATTATTGTCTGTGAAGATTCTCAGTCATGGTATCCAAACGTGTAGTAAACAAAGGCAACTGGACTTTGTTTACTACACTTTTGGATGTCACGATTATTCTGACCAAAAGAATTGCGATTCACGATATTATCAAAACATTTTTAAACTAGAATGCAGAGTCCCATGTTGATATTCTCCACTAATCTAGTCTCTATTTGATAATGATTTTACTCACAATAAAATTACTTATTTTTCAACTATTATTATTTTTCAACAAATTATTAAAATTGAAATGTATTGATCATACATATTTCTCTTCTAATTTTAACTGCTGGAGTGAAACAAAGCAACAAATTATAGACTCCAATTAAAGATACAGGATGTTATGCAGAATACTTGACTCAGGTTTTTTTGTTTTACACCTAAAGTTGAAGAAACCTGAGGTTAATTGTACATGTAATTATAAGCGTTATTTTTGCACAATATAGTTTATATTGATCTCTTGTTTATTTTTTTTTTTTTACAATTAGTTCTTTGAAACAATGCATGAAAGTTCCAGAATATAAAGTCAATGTTACGTGGCATTATACTCTTGCTTAAATGGACGACACAATAAATATTCGATTGAAGCTTAAAATAGTTGAAACATAAATATTTTATATAATATAATAAAACATTCTAAATAAAATCACAATCACGCTAATATAATTTCTCCACATCATTGAGGAAAATTACAGTGCGATAATGATTGTTAATGAATTATTGCACCGTTCTTATACTGTCTGAGGCATTGTTTCATGGGAATATTTCTTTTTCCTCCTCAGTGGTTGATCCTCCAGCAGCTGAGAGGTTTCCTCTTTTAGTCAAAGTAGCTTTGAACAAAGAGAGGCACAGTGCACACTGGGACAGACACATGCAGGCTGAGGCTCCTGATCAACCCCAGCAGGTATCAATACTGCTTTATTTAATTATGACAGTGCAGTGGTCTGCTGTTTCGGATGAATAAATTCATCATACGGTCAATAAAGTGTCCTTAATCTGATTAAAAAGTGTCACAAGATATGTAATGAAATGTTCTTATAAAATGGTAAGTCGTCACATTTGACGTGACATGTTTGTTTGACATGTTTGAAAATGATTGAGTAATTGATTGTTAAAATTGTGATTTTCTAACCACTAATCCAAATTATATTTTCTTGTCGTAGTTATGTGTCACCTAACAAAATGATTCATCATACGGTCAATAAAGTGTCCTTAATCTGATTAAAAAGTGTCACAAGATATGTAATGAAATGTTCTTATAAAATGGTAAGTCGTCACATTTGACGTGACATGTTTGTTTGACATGTTTGAAAATGATTGAGTAATTGATTGTTAAAATTGTGATTTTCTAACCACTAATCCAAATTATATTTTCTTGTCGTAGTTATGTGTCACCTAAAAAAATGCACAAAAGTACATAAAATGTTGTTTTTTTTCCCTTGGGGTTACAAGACTGAGGTTTCTATACTTGAGTCATCTTCTGATTATACACAAGATGGTTTGTTTTGTTCAGTTAAACACTTTTATATTATATGAGTAAGAATTGTCATTTTTTTCCCCTTTTGAGAGGCAAAAATCATGCTCACAGATTGTAGTAATTGTATTTCTATCAAGTCATGGATTCTTAAACTAATCAACTAACATTTTTGCTCCCAAAAATATAATACATATAATTAATTTCAAATTCCAGCTAGTTACCATACATATTGTACTGTATGGTTGGTGTACTTTACATGCTTGTAATCCCAGTGTAGGTAGGTTTTGCTCGCGTTTGTTTGTGTATTAATCTGACTGCACACTGTGAGTTTGTGCACACGTGTGTTGGCGTGTGCACTGTGACATGTATTAATGTTGATCCTGATGTTACAGTGTGCAGACGTGGAGCCCACGAATAAGGGTGATCACTTACAGATCAAAGTGGAGTGTGCGGAGGATGACGTGTGGAGGAAGGACTCGGAGAACGGACTGAGCGACTGTGAGTGAGAAGACGTGCGTGCGCGCGCACACACACATACACACACACTGAAGAAGGTAAACTCTGGGGAGAAGTGAACAGTTAGTCGAGAAACCTGGCTCCAAACACATCAGTGTTGTGCCAAAGAGCCACTGACATCATTTTAATGCAGTAGCTGAGCAGTGGCATCTTTCATCCATCCATCATCTACCGCTTTATCCTCCACATGAAGGTTGTGGGTCACCGGAGCTAATCCCAGCTGACACAGGGCGAAAGGGAGGATACAATCTGGAGAGTCACCAGTCGATCACAGGGCCAACACACAGAGACAATCAACCGTTAACCCTCACATTCAGTCATTTTAGTGTGTCCAATTAACCTCTGCATGTTTCTGTACTGTACATGCAAATTCCATGCAGAAATGCCCTTGTTGATATGTATCTTTATAACACAAAGTCCATCGTCAAATACTTCACACTAAACGGTTTTGTGGAGATTCAGTAAATCCAAAACACCCATATATGTTGTTCCTTCGCCTGACATAAAATGGTTTTAGAGTTGTAGTTTGTCTTTGATGTGAATCCCCTGCAACCAATCGACGAGTCACTTACTGTATTTCATGTGTGGTTTCTTTGCTGTTTTCAGTAACTGGAGCGCCTTGTGTCAAAGCTTCGCCGTCTGCTCAGGCTGATAACTTCATGGACTGTTACTCCAGAGCTGAAGACCCAGCAGACCCAGACTCTCATGTTCCCCTGACAGCTGACTCCAGCAACACTTTACCTGAGCAGCAGCTGAACACAAACCAAAATGAGGCCGAACTCATAGTGAAACACGAGCGAGAGGAAGAGCCCGATGAGAACGGAGGGCCGATTGAGTCTGGTCAGAAGTCTGTGACAGCGGAAGGTGATGATCAGTTATGGTTGTCCAGTCTTTGTGGAGATGTCAGTGATCCAAGCTTCATCTATGACGGGCAGCAGTTTGAGCAGATTCATACTGGGTTCACACCTCAGAGTGGACCGCATTTAGACGATACGACAAAGCAACAATCTGTATTGCTGAACACAGCCCGCATGAAGAGACGAGTTAGAACATTTGGGTGTAAGAGACCACACGTAGATGAAGAACACACTGCTTTGTCGCAGCTCAACTCCACAGAACAGAGCTTGATTCCTGAACAGTCACAGCATCACTACAGTGACTTTGCTCCTCCTGTGAGGAACCAAGACGAGGACCTGATGGTTTCGAATCCAGCGCCCTCCTCCTTCTGCGGGCACAACCGCAGCGGGTTTAGCCTTGTGAGAAGGATGAGGGCACCGTGGAGGTCTGGCATCGGCGAGAAGAGGTTCAGCTGCACGTATTGTGACAAAAGCTTTATGCGGTTCAGTCAGCTCAAAGAGCACCTGAGGAGTCACACGGGGGAGAAGCCCTTCAGTTGCATGCAGTGCGGCCGCAGCTTCACAAAGCAGTGCAACCTCATCAGGCACGCGGTGGTCCACAGTGGGGAGAAACCCTACGAGTGCTCGCTGTGTGGGAAGTGCTTCACCCAGCGCTCCAGTCTCAAGTCCCATCAGAAAACAGCACACTGACTTTACTGTGTCTCTGACTTAAAGAAACATTCCTTAGACATGGACTCTCACAGGAGCTGGAGAATACAGTGTTTTTAAATGTATTGTAATTTATATTGTTGTCTAATCAGTATAATATTCAGGATTCCGAAAGCCATGAAATTGAAAAAAGTGTTTTCCAAATTTGGGGGCTAAGAAATGTTTACACATACATTGGCAGATATAAAAAAAAGCACATATATGCTCTGTTTTGCTGTGTGTTTTTTTGTTTCCGTTTACCTTGTAGCAGAACTATGAACTATGAGTGTAGATGAATCTAGGTTTTAGAGAGATCAAACACTATATATTTTAAAGTATTATATTTCTCAAACTACTTTGTATGTACTGCAGATGCTGCAGAGAGTAATCAACACAGAGCGCACTCTGCTGGACACAGTATGTGATGACACCATTCCTACATTTGTGTCAGTTTCTGTATCTTGGCCAGGACTCCTTCATAAAAGAGGAGTTCCTAGTTGAGGAAAGGTAAAACAAAGGAATAAAAATTATGTTCCATGAAAAGAAAATTCTTAATATCAGTATATCAGCCAGAAATGTTTTGATTACCATATGTCAGCAACAGGCTTGTGTGGCAATAAAACTGGTCGGCCAGTGAGTCAGTTGGGCTGCTGTTTAAAACCCATTGTTAAAGATATGCATGTAACATTTGCAGAACACTCATACATTCATTCTCTACCACTTTATCCTCCACATCCCAGCTGACTTAAGACAAAAGGCAGGGTTCACCCTGGACAAGTCGCCAGTCCATCACAAGGCCAACACAGAAACAAATGACCATTCACTATCACATTCACATCTGCAGTCAATTTAGAGTGACCAGTTAACCTCTGCATGTTTTTGGAATGTGGGAGGAAACCAGAGAAAACCCAAAGTCCACACAGAAAGGCAAACTTCACGTCTTTGCTGTCAAATAAGACAAAGTACACCACTGGTTTTTGGCGGGAATGATTTACGAATGAGTGAAGTTGGAGAGCTCAAGCAGGATAATTACCTGCAAAAAAAAAAAGGCTGACCTAAGACATGCTAGATTTAAGTTTGGCAGCAAAATCTTTGATGGCTGAAATGGTAGCTCTGCGATCATTACATGGGGCTTCCTGTGCTAAACTAACTGAATAAAGACATTGTATTGAAAATGTACAGAAATGATGGAAACATTTTTAAAAACTCATTAGTAAAAGTGTGATAAACAGGAAAGTTTGAATTTGTGATACCATCACTTACCTGAAGGCTTCAACACACAATTTCATTATTAACTCACATTTTCTCTTTAAATTGCTCTCAAAATGCCCAGAATTTGTGCAATTGATCTCATTGAAGATGACATTTGTGTTAATATATCTGTTATTAAATAATTTGAACCTTAGCACTGCAACTGTCAGTGGCCAGTCTAAGTCAACTAGTCTAATATTTATTACCTCAACTTACCTGAAATCAGAAACAAACCACCTGGAAGCAAAAGTTTCCCAATTCTATTAAAACTTGACTGGACATTTTATCTTGATGAAGTCATCTTGAAGAAGAGAACTGAAGACAAACACAAGTAAAATTCAGAGAAGCTTTGTTATTTGTTATTCATTTGACAAAAAACATCTCAGTACATATTCAAGGGAGCAGGTAACCAACTTTTTTTTTTGTACAAAGGTAAGACATGAAAAGCATTTCTCTTAAATATCAAATCAGATCTTTCATCTTGTAAAACATTATGATCAATGATACATTTGTTGCATAGAAAAGAAGTGACAAGTAGTTATGAAATCACTACAAGTGCCTTTAAGTTCCTGTTGTATTGCTCAGGCTGAGATCGTAACTTGAGGAAGGACAAGTGCTAGAGCAGAGACCAACATCATGTTCACCGAGAGGAAATTCATCTCATATCAGTCACTTGTTCACTGAACACATTCAGATCAACAATAACAATGTTTGATGTGGTTTTGATTTGAAGAAAAGCTTTAACCCTCATCTGTGACACAATCTCACCTCTTCCACGTCTGTGAAGCACAGGAAGTAACGAAACGGTGACGATCAAACAGGAAGTCTTGCACCCATTTTATTTTTCTTTTTAAATATCCAATGTCTCGTGGCCAAATTCGTACTGACACAAATTTAAAAAAAAAAAAACAGAATAGAGAGAGAGAGTTCACATTATTGTACTCTGTAGTTCTATAAGCATGACATAACTGACTCTAAACTTGATACAACTGTTGCATATTTGCTCCTGGTCTCTCTCTTCTGTCTCTCCCTCACCTCCCTCTTTTTCTTTCT